>CAJDSM010000576.1:22137-34031 GCA_903981925.1 Ostrea lurida
TGCGAAAACGGTTTTCAACTTTTTCATGAAAAAAGTTCCATATTTCTGAAACCTAAAATTAGAAAATTTCCAAAATCAAAAGGGAGCTGACTTCAATGGATATTTACACTGTCCTAAAGTTTCATGTTGATTGGTGCAAGCCCTTTCGAGTTATCGCGCGAAAACTGTTTTGTGACGGACGGGACGGACGGATGGAAAAGCTGATTACTATAGGGCTCCCGCCGATACTCCGCGAGGCCCTAATAAAGGGCAACATTCATATGTGTGTATATTTATGACATAAAATGTTTCATGTACATAAAAAACATGATTTAACCATATTCTAAAATGCGTTATCACTCACAATTTCCGTTTTCTTTCCTTGACTTCCAGATTCGAGTTCCTTTTTGGTTTCTAACATTTTCTTGACAAGCCCTCCGTGATCTTCATCATCATCTTCATCCTGTGGTGGGGGCGGAGCCTATAAAATGGGATTCATATTAGTTCAGTGGGGAACTTTCTAATCCTGAGAAACTACTCATAGATACTGTCATTCAATAACTAACCAATCCATGGAATGTGTCTCTATGATGTGAATACATTAGTGATTACTCTACTACAATAAACATATTTTCAAACGGAAATCCTAATAAGTTCTTGCATTTGTCACACTATCAAATTATTTCTTCCAAAAAAGATTCAGTTATCAAATGATAAATGTCCTTTGAAATTACCCCTAATTTACTGAATTTGTTTCTTGCTTGTCTGGGATGTTACTTTTGCAACAACCCTCAGTTTTCTGACCATGTTTACTCAATTATACCTCCAATTTCCTTATGGTATTGGTGTACAATAATCTTGTACAAACTGTTTCATACACTGTAACACAGGCCAACTCACACACGGGTAATCGACAATGCACACAAACCTTGAGAGTGAATTTGTACACAGATTTCTGATTTACTTTTCAATCAACTCTCATTCTCTTATTGTGCTTGATGGTTAGCTTGGATCCTACTTTTGAATCAATACAATTTTCTGATTGAGACTGCTAGATTTTATGTCTGAACTCCCCTCCCCCAAATCAATCATTTGCTAGCTGTCCTGCATCTTACTATGAAATGACACACACACACACCACTTCCCTGGTCTCCAATTTACTTCTGTCTGAATAACTCCAACACCCCCATAGTTGTAGCTGTATTTCTAAGTTGTCTTAGACTCCAACTTCTGAACTGACTAAACACTTTAAAACTGATTAACTTATAGTTATCCTGGACCTTCCTTCTTAATTAAACTGTTTCTGATTTTTGCTATTTAAAATGTGTTATTGTCCCCTCTCTGTTTTTCATCATTTGCTAATCATTCTTGATCTCTCCTTTAAAATCAACCCACCCACCCCCTCCTTCTCCCCAATAATAACTCCTCAAGCAGTGTTGTGGATATGGTTCAACCACTCCTCCCAATTTTTTCATCTTTTACAAATTCTCCTTAAATTTACCTTTAAGTTGACCTCTTTCCTCTTCTATCCTAAATTTGCGGATTGATTGCCACTGAATTGACTTAGAGCTCACAGTCCTAAATTCGATTGATTGACCACTTGAATGACTTAGAGCTTCACGAGGATGGATTGCCACTGAATTGACTTAGAGCTCACAAATGATTTCTACTGATTGACTCTAGAGCCACAAATCGATTTCTACTGAATTGACTTAGAGCTCACAAATGATTCTACTGAATGACTAGGCTCACAAAAGGATTTCTATGAATTGACTTAGAGCTCACAGATCGATTGCCACTAAATTGACTTAGAGCTCACAATCGATTTTCTACTGAATGGACTTAAGCTCACAAATCGATTTCTACTGATTGACTTTAGAGCTCACAGATCGATTGCCACTGAATTGACTTAGAAGCTCACAAATCGATTTCTACTGAATTGACTTAGAGCTCACAAATTGATTTCTACTGAATTGACTTAGAGCTCACAAAATCGATTTCTTACTGAATTGACTTAGAGCCTCACAAATCGATTTCTACTGAATTGACTTAAGAGCTCACAAATGGATTTCTACTGAATTGACGTAAGAGCTCCACAGATCGATTGCCACTGAATTGACTTAGAGCTCACAGAGGATTTCTACTGAATTGACTTAAAGCTCACAGATGGAGTTGCCACTGTTATCGATCTAGATTGCCTTACAAATGGATTTCTACTGAATTTGACCTTAGAGCTCACCAATGGTATTTCTTACTGGATTGACTTACGAGCTCACAGATCGACTTGCGCAACTGAAGTTGACTGTAAGAGCTCACAGATGGATTTCTAACCGAATTGACTTAAAGCTCACAGTGGAATGGCCATGTATCGACTTAGATGCCACTGAGAGCTCACCTGCTCCTGTTCCTGAGGGGCCGCTGTCTCCTCCACCATAAACGTCTCATCCTCATCCTCGTCCGAGTCCCTCCCTCCATCCACAATCACATTGGACGGCTTACCACTGCCCAGTCTGAACAAAAACAAAGACCAATACTATAAAAAACCTGACATGCTTTCCCTTTATCATTTCATTGATTATTATTTGACTTGTCATTTAACTTCTGACATGTACTTTTATGAAATATTAATCATCTTTGAAACTAACAATTTCAGTGAGAAACAGGGTTGCCCCTAATTAAAATGTATTTCATTTCAATTTTTTTTTTTCAACTAAGAGATTACAATATATCTATAATCATAAAAAGTACATTGAATTTCACAATCAAAGTGAAAAACAAGATAAAAATATCAGTTTTCTATGATGTAATGAATAATGACCTCATTTATACAACACAATGACAAAAAAAGTCTGCCTGTATGATACTATTTCCAATAAACATCCTGCATCATACATTAATACCCTGGCTAACATTCTAATACACAGCAATTATTCAATGAGAAACAATTAAAATGTAAAATATGCAGATTTGTGTGCCATTAGTTAATCTCATAAGATCTCCACAACAATACTTGACGGGGGGAAGCATACTCCTCCTAGGTACCTGATCCACCTCTAAAGTGTCCAGGGGTCAATGTTTGTCCAATCTCTTGTTTTGTATTCTAATTGAGACTTACGAGATTGATTGCTGTTTGTTATCTTTGCCTTTACTTCTAATTGATTCATAGTCAGATTTTGAAAATAATCAAAGGTTGAGATACTTGTTGGAATAGAGTTATTCTCCAATTTGGGTTTAAAAAGGACACAATTTCTTAAATTCACTACATGATATTCCTTTAATACTGAACATGTGCATTTAAGAATTTAAGAATGAAGTCATTGGACAGTTATACATTTATTTATACCTCATTGCTGGTTCGTTTTCTATGACCTCTTGCTTCCGCCTGGGGGGAGCCGGGCGAGCACTGCTGGGGCGAGCTAGGGATCTCCTACAATGAGTAAAACCATTGTACAAAACCTTTCCTGTGAATTATGCAGCCTTCTAAGCAAAGACAGGGCTAAAAAAAAAACCTTGAAAAATCAAGAGGTTGATAGCATTTCCAATTCAATGCACATAAATTGATATTTCATAATTCATTTTATAAGTCGTGTGTGTGTCAACTTTCTATTAAATTACATTCACAGCTGATTGCAGACTAGAGGGATAATCAGCAATAATTAAATTTTGCACACGGTCTCCCTATCTGTTCTATTACAATTTTCAAGGTTCATATCCGTGTAAACCCAAATTTTACAGTTCATACAGTATACCGGGTAGACTGAACTTCGTACGTTACAGTTCTACACGTCACAAACAAATCATTAAAGCGTTATTATGACGTCAGTTGAAGTTAAATTCCTACGACATGAACTTTGACATTTGTTTTATTATGTATAGAACTTCTAAATAAAGTTTATGACTTCAAAATAGTCGTTGGAAGTTTAATTATAAGAAATGACTCTTATAATTTTTCAAGTTTATCGGAGATTGAACCAATGTTGCCTATTTGCAAACATAACATAATCCGCTATGCGGATTAGTTTGCAAATAGGCAACATCAGTTCAATCTCTGATAAACTTGGAAAATTATAACAGTCATTTCTTAAATGTTGTACGGTAATGTCTGAAGTGAATGACATGTGTTTACAAGTATGAAGTTTAACCCTTACGAGGCAGACACTTGAGGAGGTAGACTGTCATCCCCACCATCGGAGGCCTGCATTGTCTTTGGAGGTTCATCCTCTGTAATATAAAACAACAGAATTACAGAACGACCATCCTGATTGAGTGAAGATTCATGACAGTAATATTCATGACAAGAAGTTTAACAAAAAATTGGGTAACTCTCTCGGGGGGTTTCAATTTGTAACAGTTTAATTTGTTATCTGATTTAATTTGTGAATAACATGCTCATATTCCAGTGTATATTGCATTTGTAGGTGTATAGCAGCTTCAATCATTAAATGTGATAGAACAATTATCATTAATGGCACAAAAACATGCATTAATTCACATCTTAATTGCATCATGCAGTGGCATGCATCGCAGACAAAATATGGATTAATATCAAAGCCTAAACATTTGTTGTTGCGTGAGCTGGCCCATTACGGCATTACCTGTGTCAAACAAACAACATAAATTTTTTCTCATGCTCAGTGGAACCATTTCCTTATAGTGATAATGTAGATATATACAATACATGTATACCAATTATCTAGCCTTATAAGCTGTCAGAGTTAAAAGTTTCAAGTGCATGTTAACAGAGCATTATTATACACATGTACATTGGTTACAAAGAATAAATACATTAATTTTGTAAATTTTGTTTATATATGAAAAGAAATTCCTATGGCCACCCAAGCATAAATATTTTTTTAAATCCATTCATATGGAACATGTAAAATGTATACTCCTTTCCATAAACTTTTCTTATACATCACAGTTTTAGCATCCCAATATTTAACCAGTATAAGGCATTAAGTAAACATTCTGACTACCTTTGGTGTACATTCATTCAGTATTCAATACACATACATTCATTTACAATGTACTTTCTTTACTTGAGGAATTCAAAGACTATTTTTTTTCTAATCATAATCATGTTGGTCAAAAGGTCTACAGAGCTTATGTTACTGTTTTATATATCCAACTATAAATAAAATTTTCTGAATCTGAGACTTTGACATCAACAATTGAAAAAAATAAATGAAATTGTGTAATTTTCTTTTAACGAATCTTATTTGATTCATTACAAACTGTTTGGATTTTTTTTTTCTTTTTGCTTTTGTTTTGCCTAATACATTTGTTATTTTTCTACAAAGCAATTTCAGTAACTAAAAGAGTAAAGAGACTGCCAGACATCACACACACAGTATATACATCCTCCTACACTAGTGTAAGATAGTACTACATTATATACATACACTACGGTACAACCCTTCACAGCAAAGTATTTTTCATTTGTATAGAAAGTGTGCACTAAAGAGAACACTAAAGAAATACCAGAGAGGTTATAGTACGTAAGTACTGGTGACTGACTAGGCCTACCTTCATCACTAGAGTGTCGCCGTCCTGAAAGTGGGCAGTAAATAAACATGCCACGATTAGCACGAGAAGAAAAAGAGTGAACATCTAATTCCAAAAAAAAAAAATCAAGTGAATGATGATGCAGCTACACAGTGTGTGGGGGGTGGTGACAGCAGTGTGAGAAATTATCTTCATCAAGATTTCCTGGGTGTTACATTTCACCATTTCTGATTTAAATTTGAATAAATCCTTTTTTCCATTTTATTTTATATTTTCAACACTATGTGCCTGGTATTTAATCAATATAAGTTTGCAAAAATTTAGGCTTTATGTAAGAAAACAAATTTTTTAAATTTGAAAAAGAATTAATGGATGAATCACACAGTTATTGAAATCAATACTTGAAGGCATTCCTAAAAGCATGGATCTACAATGAATAGAACTAACCTTCTCTCCTCCTCCTAGAGCCTTTGGCAGAGGAAGGGCGGGCTAACTTGGTAGGAGCTTCCTAAAATATATAATCACTTGATTTTAAAATTACATGTACCCAGTATACTGACTATATAAATTGATCATTAGAAAGCCTGCCCTACTAAATATTCAGGTCAGATGCTATCTCATGGTGCCACGTAACAAACAAATGGCACATGAGTATCACTGAAACCTAAAACCGGAAGTGTTGCCTGTACATGAAGTATGGCACATTTAGACCATGCTTTCTTCATGGTCAGAATTATGAAGAGGTGATTGTTAAAATTTACACTAAGTTAAAATATCCCAAAGGATGCTATATACCATTACTCAATACTGGGAAATTTTTTTAGTAAAACAAAACCTGCATGCCCTTCATTAGATGGCTGCAGATTGCAGTAGGTCACCATTAAAGTGATTCATGCAATATCCTACAGATGAAATCTCAACTTTCTCTCAAACACATGTAAAGCATGCATTAAACGAGTTTATGTACTTTTTGTCATGTTCCTAATTGAATTAAGTATAGTTGTAAACAAAAAATCCAGAAAGACTGAAGGAAAATTTAGGATCATAAAGAACAAAAATACAATAAATTTTACCTCTTTCTCTCCATTCATTTGTGAAGGATCATTTTCTTTACTTTCTTCATCTTGATGCTAGAAATATAAATTTATCAATAAATTCCAAAAGAACATTATATTGAATTAATAAGCAACATACTAAGCATACATATTGAATAGTCCTGATGAAAGGTTTTAACAAATATGCATGTGTGTGTGTACATAATACTGTATGACTGTGTACTTAAGTTTGGAGTACATGAATCTAAACATTGGTTCAACAGGAGCTGCTGCACTATCAAGTGTAATTATGTCTCAGCACTTGTTCAGAATCTTTGTTTGATAATGGATGAATATATATTTTGATACTCTACCACAACTATTAATCAGTGCTTGTCTCACTGCCAACTATAATTTGAATCTCGCTAAAGCAATTTTATGAATTCAGTTGGATTAAGGTGGCCCACTACATCTGTGAAAAGTTTCTCAAAACAGTAAGTGAGTAAAGGACATGGTTCACTTTATGCACAGAATATCTTGCTCTCTTGATTTCTATTTTGAACAAATTCCAGTTTGAGTTCAGTAAATTTGATATGGAGATGTTATACTTTTGTTAACTATAAAGTAATTTGTCAGATTATTTTAAGGTACACCTTAATATTTTGACATTTAGAGAATTTGACTATGAGTTCTAATGATGCACATCGATATAAGCACACATAAGAATTTGGCTAGATTCTTTTTGCAGACAAGCAAATGATATGCAAAATATATGCAGGCATTTTCTTCAATCATGAAATATGTGAGTCATGATCCCATATTATTTTTTTTTACTTAACAGTTTTCACATTATGCTGCAAATTCAGACAAAATTTGAGAGAACACAAGTACATATAATTTACTTGTATGCTCTAATGGAATTCCAAGATTATTTGGACGGTGTGAAAAGAGTATGACCTTGAACTAACCTTAACATAAAAACAAGACCTGTGACACACACGTTTCTGTGTGTCAAAAGAATGCATGCATACCATAGAATACAAAATATCACATCTCAATGTGCCCAATGCATATGCGACTCAACACAATTTAGCTGTTTTGAATGAGAATTGACAAAATGGCTATAAATAATGATGTACTTTGTTGCATGATGCACAAACTATTGTAGAAATTACATCATACTCATAGATTTCATATCAGAATGCACTAATCTTTTTTTAAAATCATATTTTGTATGCCAAGACTTTGACTATTTTATTCATAGGGCCACAAAATCCCCCATATGAACCATGTCCTTTCTGTTTAAAATACATGAACACTTTCTAACTTCAAAAATGATACTTCAAAAACATCAAATTCAAACAACTACATGTCCACCTAAAATTGAAATCAATATTATTAATCAATACATGCACTTCAAAACTCTAAGAAAACCATATAGAACTTCAAACTAATTCACTGAAAATAGAAAAGGAACAATTCAACTCTTCAAAAACATATCAACTGTTACATCAGATTCGTCCAGTCCTTCGTGCTCTCTTCTAGAAGTTTCCCTCCTTTTACCAACTGCACGACTTTGCATCACTCTTTCTGTATTTTTCCAGTCCCACTGCATACCCTGCCCTCTTTTTTTCGTAATTTTTTCATCCATGCATTCAGGATCCCCAAGAATACTAGAGCGTTCTCTTGGAATAAACATGGGTGATTCTTCAGAACTGACCTCATAAGTATTTGATTTGTCAGTGTGCTTGCCATCTTTTGTGCTCATTTTGTCATTGTTCTTGTTGTCCTTTTTATTTATTTTGTAAGATTGCTTTCTGTCTTTTGAATAGTTATGTAGACTTTCCTTTTGATCTGATTTTCCCCAGTTTTGAACAGATCTTCCTGCTGCCTTCTTCCTAGACTTCTCATGTGGTTGGTAATCTTCTTGCCCATCTGAACGATCACTTTTCTTGGCATCAATTTTGCCTGCCCTTCCACCTTTCACCTTTGAACCAGAATGATTATGCTGCTCATGACTGACTGCCTTTTGAGTTGCTGCTACTGTAATTCCTTTCACCTTAGTCTCCTTTCTACCAGTGTTCAGCTGTTCACCACTTAATGGTGTCGTCTGCTCACTTTCTGAAGAAGTCACTGTTATGTCTCCGTTTCTGTTGTATCTTTCCTCTGATGCTCTCATCATGACCGGTCTTGGTGTCCTAACTCTGGCTGCCCCAGGCCTCTTGATTTTGTGTATAAGATTTGTATTCAATCTTTCAGTAGAATGATTAGCTGTGTCTCGCTCTCCTGCATCAATTGGAGATGCCTCTTCACAGGGATCCATATCCGAGGTGTTAGTTTCCAGACTGGTAGATTCTCCATTTTCAAGAGATGGATTTTGTGCCTGCTTAACCAGTATATTTAATAGGATGATGGTTTTAAAGCATATTTAAGATGATAGATACAGTCACCCTTCAGTATCTCACACATTGATACATGTATATTGAATATTTGTGATATCTCGAAACACATCATTTCTGATTGTATTTTTCTGCAACAAGCAAGCATTATGCCTCAGTTAAATATATGTAATGATAAAACAATAACGGTATTTCTTTTTAAGATTCAGAGGCACATTTGAGGTGCACATAGAAAACACCCCAATCCATTTATCATACGGAGAGAGATTTAGAAACTGTATGGAGAATGGGTTATCATACTTTTTTCTTGCAAGACATTTCATATGGACTTCTATATCTCAAATCCTCAACAACAAAAAATTAATAAATAAATAAAAATTCAAGATTTTGGGTTGTTTTTTTTTCAATCTATATTCTTCAGAATTAATGAAGTTTGATTGCATAGTCTTTAGTGTGAAAAAATAAATTTGATTGAAACATAAAATATGAGCCCTATGAATATTCATTAGATACTTCCAAATTTATGAATTATAAAGATATAGCTGCAGTTTCCTTTTGACAAGTCAACATTGCACAGCAAGATCATAGGTGAGGCACTTGTAAGTTGAACAAACAGTATCCACAGTACATACATTTTCAAAATGATTGATTTTTCGTCTTAATTTTACTGACTGATAAAAATCTGTCCCACTCATATTTTTTTGCTAAGATTTTGTGCACATCATCATTTCTATTTAGATCTGAGTCTCATAATCATTTCAAAACATGCCTTGTCTGTTGGTATTTTTAAAATGCATAGTGTAAATGTCTCCAGACAGATTATGTACAGTGGCTTAAAATTGTAATTTTGAGTTGGACAGACCAAAAATAAAATAAATTACCTACCTAACTACTCACTAGTAAAATGATGAGTCATAATGCAGCAAATATGTTACATGAAATTTATAATTAAAGAATCTGAACCCAGGAATAGACAAAATATCCTGTCAGTGTGTGATCACTCAGCAAATATTTTCACCACCATCATCTAACACTGATGTGTTTTGTTTTATACCTTTCTCCTTTCTTTCCTCTCTCTGTGCCTCTCCTCCCTATCTAACACTGATGTTTTGTTTGTTTGTTTGTATACCTTTCTTCTTTCTCTCCTATCTCTGTGCCTTCCCTCCCTATCTAACAATGATGTTTTGTTTTTATTTTGTTTGCTTGTATTTATACCTTTCTCATTTCTTTCCTCTCTCTGTGCCTCTCCTCCCTATCTAACACTGATGATTTGTTTGTTTGTTTATTTGTTTGTTTGTTTGTTTACCTTTCTCCTTTCTTTCCTCTCTCTGTGCTGTTCCTCCCTATCTAACACTGATATTTTTGTTTTTTGTTTGTTTGTTTTATACCTTTCTCCTCCCTATCTAACACTGATGATTTGTTTGTTTGTTTATTTGTTTGTTTACCTTTCGCTTTTCTTTCCTCTCTCTGTGCCTCTCCTCCCTATCTAACTCTGATGATTTGTTTGTTTGTTTATTTGTTTGTTTACCTTTCGCTTTTCTTTCCTCTCTCTGTGCCTCTCCTCCCTATCTAACACTGATGTTTTGTTTGTTTATTTGTTTGTTTTATACCTTTCTCCTTTCTTTCCTCTCTCTGTGCCTCTCCTCCCTATCTAACACTGATGTTTTGTTTGTTTGTTTATTTGTTTGTTTACCTTTCTCCTTTCTTTCCTCTCTCGGTGCCTCTCCTCCCTATCCTTGTGTCGGTCCTCCTTATCATGTTCCTCTTTGTCCTTGTGGCGACTCTCTCTGTCCCTATGACGATCCCTCTTGTCTCTGTGACGATCTTCGTCGTCCCTATGACGATCCTCCTTGTCTTTATGGCGATCTTCTCTGTCTTTGTGCCCGTCTTTATCCCGATGTCTTTCTCTACTCTTTTCTCTACTCGCACTTTTGTCTCTTTCTTTTTTATCCTATTAAAAGGAAAGGTTTGAATGAATTCCTTTCACCTTTCTTTGGAAAAAAGAGACTTCTGCACTCATGCAGCAATTGGTAAGTATTTGCAAGACAACAGTACATCACATACTAGTTGATGTTGAAATTTGTCCTGTAAATGTTTTCTGTTTTATACATTCAGACTTTTCTATGATTAAATTTCAGTGACGTTACATGTGATTGTTAATTTTAGCAATGGGTTATCATACTTTTTTCTTGCAAGACATTTCATATGGACTTCTATATCTCAAATCCTCAACAACAAAAAATTAATTTCTCAATCAACTATTCCAATTACACTGAATGTTAGTAGTTTAGTACATACACAAATCTTATACATGAAGTCTGATAAAAATGTGATATTCTCAAATAAAATTACAAATACCTCTGAGTCTCTCTTTTTGCGGTCTTCTCGACTGCTCTCCTTGGACTTGTCCTTTTTCTCCTCCTTTCCTTCCCCTCCCCCTTTATTCATCTTTGCAACATACTCATCATTGTCCACCTGTCAAATAATATGGTAATCAACAATTTTCATGCCCTTTCCTGAATACATAATTATATGCATGCTAACCATTTTTTTTTTCTTTTCTATTGTTTATGCCATTGTTAAGAATTAGATGAACACTATTTTTAATAGACTGATGATGAAGTCACTAGCAGACAATGTAGGCAATTAGAGAGGTTTGGGGATTATATTAGTTGGAAGTTTTCAAAGCCTGATTCACTGCCCATAACTTATTTCCATTGCTCAATACAAGAATATGAAATGAATAGGAACAAGTATTTCTGGCATCATACAGATGTATACAGTCATACTATTACTAAATTCTAGTTTTTATCATATAAATTACATTCCCTCAGTGTAGATGAACACAGATACATCTCTCTCTCTCTCTCTCTCTCTCTCTCTCTCTCCTTTTTTCTTTATTTCCCCTTGACCTTGTGCTCTTCATTAAAAAATGCAGAATCAGACCCTCACTTCCCCTCTCTCCCCTGTCCACTCC
>CAJDSM010000576.1:41201-61453 GCA_903981925.1 Ostrea lurida
GTTAGACAACAAGGTGGACTCAATCCATAAAACGCTCGAAACAGAGAACAACAACCATAAACCACAGGAGACTGGAAGGAGACGAGAAAATAACCAATGAGGGACAGAAAGCAGAGACCACATAAATAGGGAGAATGCAAAATGGAAGGAGATAAAATTACCAAACAGTACAAATGAAACTGCAAAGTGACCGGGAACAGTTTGCTATAGATGTTGATGCAACTTTGAATACGACCTTGGCAGACAGAATTGATAGAAAGATAGAAGCCATAACATCAATTGTTTACAATATGGGTCTTGAACGATTTTATGTGGGACAAAGGGAAAGTCGAGAAAAAATAACAGAAGAGGAAAAGAAATAGCGAAGTTGAGACAAGCCTGCAACATTTCCAGAAGAGGTACAAGAGGGCAACAGAGGAGGAGAAACCAGCACTGTTGGAGTTACGAGATAATATCAGGGAACGTCTGAGGGTGGCTAGTAGAGCAGAAAGAAGCAGGCGTCGGGGGAAAGAGGGAGATAGAGCAATAGTTCGATTTACTTAAGCTATGTTCCAGGTCACATCGAGTAGGTAGGTAAACGGTCAGGAGAACTTAAAGCTAGTATGGATGATGTCGAAAAGTATTTGACAGTATGCACAGTGATCTGAACATGGCAAGCTGGGGGAGTTGGAACAGTTGATGCAGTCTGAAGAGCCAAATCAGCCTTTGGATGAAACACCACCTAAGCTTGAGGAGGTAGTAGATGTAATCAAGACCGCTAGAGCTGGATCTGCACCGGGACCAAACTGGGGTGCCATATAAAGTATACAAGAGCTGTCAGAGGTTGACAAGACGTCTGTGTAAGAGTTGTTTGGAGCGAAGGGTGACTGGCAGACAGGTGATATAAAGCAGACGGTCGTTTCATTCCCTAAGAAGAGAAATAAGGAAAGATATGTCTCGCAATTTTAGCTAATAGAATGACTGATTACGTACTTGAAAACCAGTGCATCGACATTGTCGTGCAGATGGGATGTGTACCCGATGTATCAGGGTGTCTGGAACACACCAGTGTATTGAGACCAAAGAGTCGAAAGGGGGGCTAGCAGTTCCTATGGAACAGTACCATACAAACTGATTGAGTGACAATATTGAAAGATAGCAAAGTGACAAAGACACTTTTAAAAGATTATTTTGACCATCTACAGCTGACATTTTATAGTGCAGGATATTACAATAGTATAGTAACGCTTGGAAGTGGGAATAATCACAGGATGCGCAACATCAGTCATCCAATGAACATTGTAGTTAAATCAAAGAAAACCATAGATGAGCGAAAGTCAGCTTGTGACACAGTGAGATAGATGCAAGAGAAGCAGTTGAAAGGCAGGTGCTTGATGTTACACCAATAGCGAAATGGAGAATTGCTTCAGCTGAAGAGAAACGGATATTGATGTAGAGTGAGATGCGAGCTATGAAGGAATATAAGAGTATGGTGAAAGCAGGGGGGGGGGTGGTCAAGAAACATGGCAGCTGGGTGAACTGGAAAGGTACATGGCAGGTGAAGTGAGGATGGAATCGTATAGACTTCAATGTACGATGTTTTACCATGTCCAACTAACAGTGCAACTTGGGGTATGACTGATGACCCAAACAGTGTGTTCTTTGTAGTAAACCAGCCAATTTAAATCATATACAATCTGTATGTTCACAGACGTTAAAAATAGACGGTACTGTTGGCTGATTCACTGGCGAAAAAAGTCAAACGCCGAAAAGGAACAGAAAAGCCTGAAAGTCAACTTCGAAAACGAAAAGCGAGAAAGGACAGAAAATGGTGTTGAAGGTAGTGGTCTGCAAGTACTTGCAACAGAGGCCCGATATAGATTAGTCGTCTATATAGCTATTTGGCGGCAACAGTTTTAGCTGACTGTGCCGTGGGAAGACAGAATGGAGGACGCATAGGAGTGGCAAAATCTGAAGCACTACGAGTTATGAATGATTATTATTAATGAACTCGCATTTCTATTCATTTTTTGACTATCTTGCACTGTAATAGTTTTATTGAACCCGAATTAAAGATGCCGTTCAGGTATCGTTTGTTAAGTTAATTTGCATATTTCATTAACTGGTGCCGATGACTTTCGACCAAGTCTTTCATTCTAGCTGTATACTAAAATGGCCGAACATGTTTCATTTCATTCCATAGGCTCTAATAGCCAGTTGCGATTTGAAATGAATGACTCTGGACTCGATGAATATTGTACTTTTCATGCAGCGCATTGTATTAACTTCAACATATCATTAATTGTGTAATGTTGCATTCATTGTTGTAAAGCCGACGTACAAATGAAATAACCGCGTCTGTTGGGATCCTCCGTCATGATCATCTACATTATGTACCATTAGAGTATTCGAGGAAATGCTACATCCGCCATTTTCCCAGGGTCCGGTTTAAACAACCGTTGGCGACATATAGGACACACCACCGAGACCCGGTAAGATTAACAATTTCTCCACGATTTTTCTCGTTTTATATACATAAAACATGTTATTGATCTGTATTTAGCTAGGGTTTTTTTTTGGTACTGTTGATGGGGGTATTTTTTTTTCTGTTTGGATTTATCGTGTTTATAATATCTAATACATGCACAGCGACAGAAAAATGGGAGGAGGTGCTTCATCAACTTTTCGATTTTTTGACGAGAGATGCCGATATGTACAGAAATCCATCAAGAGAGCAGCTAAAGATAATAATGACGACCTCGATTTTTATCCAGGTAATAATCGTTTGTACATATGTTCGATATTGGTATCTTAATAATTCGCTTTTTTAAAAAAGCATCATGACAATTTTCAATAAAAAACAAACTTTTTTTGTCGAATGCATGCAATAGCTCTCCGTGATATATAATGAATTCTAACTACTGACCGTGAAATTTAACTTCAAAATCAAAGATGTATTTCTCTGCTTTTTCTATGGCGTTATACAGTCTTATTTGCATGTATCATCTGGAAAAGCTGTAAAATTTGCAGTATATTTTAAGTTATAACTTTTACTGAGAATTTTATATACATTTTAGACTCTGTCTAATGCATGGTCTTGAAAAAATATCTTTTTGTAAATAATGTATCAGAAGATCAAAGAGGATGCCAGTAAATGGACAAGAAACTCATTCGACCTATTTTAATCTGCTCTAGTGACTTATGAGGATGAATCAATCATTTCTTTAAGTCTGTATCTATAATGCTTTAAGTTATTGTTTATTTTGTAGAGAAAATACAGATTAATTGCTCCAGCAATAAACATTCCATTTAACCAAAACGTTGCTTAAGGTAAACTCATGCGCATGCATTGTTCTGATGTGTTTTCCAGGACCAGGAAAAACCGACTACAACATCAACCCCGCGGCGGAGGATTACCCGTTTGAGAATGTTGTTTTAGACGGCGGCGGAATCAAGGCCATTGCCTATTTAGGCGTCATTCAGGTGTGATAGGTGCTAGTGTTGATAAATGATTTAAAAGATACGACGGGTGTGACCGGTCAGCAGAGGATGCTTACTCCTCCATGGCACTTGATCCTACCTTCACTTTTGTCGGAGGTCCGTGTTGCCCTACACTCATTTGTGTATATGTTTTTTTGATTATGATTACGTTTGACACAATGTTAACTTCGCCTTTTTGTATAATTACATTATTAACATATGATATTTTAAATTGGGATGAATAAAAAGTTACCGACTGATCTGGAGTTGTTCAAGTATAAATGCTTATTTCTATATCGCACACCCCAAATAGTTACTTATCTTGTTATGGTCCATTCATTAAAGGCCCTTGAGGATGCCAATATTCTGAAGACCATTGACAGATTTGCCGGATCGAGCATGGGTGCTTACGTAGCGATGCTTTTGGCCCTGGAATGTACCAAAGAGGAAATAGAGAAAGTACTAATGAGAAGTCCCAGGGCGATGTATGGTAAAATAAAATTTTAAAAAAGGCTTATGCAATAATTTGAAATGATTTTGATCATAGTTACCATCATCATACATGTAAATATATGTACAAATAATAAACTTGAAGTCTAAGCTTGTGTCCTCTATTTCCCGAATATTACGATTAGAATGTGTATGTATGTAAATTAGTTAATGCTGCGCAAATGATTACAGAGTCGTCTGCGTGTTGTATCCCGTGCAATCTTCTGTCTGACTACGGATGGCATTCATTTCAAAACGAATACGAATACATGGGTAAAATTATCCAAGACAAACTCGGAGATAAGGATGCAACATTCTTAGATGTAAGAGCTTAAAGGAATTCTATGTAAAATATACAATATACATGTACTGGGGTTTAAATTTTAAAAAATCTTTAAAATGATATATTTTGTGTCTTTTGAACGACATTATAACATGTAAATATCATAGATAAAGATCAAAAGGCACACAGTTCAAAGAGTGGGTCGAAGTGACGTAGGTCGCTAAATAATAGCAGACATCCATCAAATATCAAACCACTTTCATTTTAAAACTTACAGTCAGTATTTTCTTATAAAGCTTTTTCATAAGGATTACAAGCGCTAATTATATACTATAATGTCAAGTTCCTGTCACTAATAAGTTTTTAAAAAGTCATTGATACAAGTAAGTGGGACAAAGGTCATTAGTAAGGTCACAAGATCCAGTCTGTTGAAAAATTTCATCCATTACACACTTTTAAAGGCCTTGAGGTTTCTCTTTTTATCACAAGAATTATACATGTACAATGTATACCCATATTCATATTTCTTGTTTGTAGTTGTATAGAAAGAAAAGGAAAGAATTGTGTGTGGTGGTTACAAATGTCAGCCACAAAGAGGAGGAGTATATGCACGTGAAAACTACCCCGCTGATGCCTATGCGAGAGGCCGTACGCATGTCCACAAGCTACCCAGGTTTGTCGCCAAATTACTAATATAAATTGGTGAAGTAAACAATGTGTTAGACGTAATCATAATCCCAAAAAACACATACAAAATCGAGTGTAGGGCATCACGGACCTCCGACAAAAGCGAAGGCAGGATCAGGTGCCATGGAGGAGTAAGCATCCTTTGCTGACCGGTCACACCCGCCATGAGCCCTTAGTCGAAATAAAGTAAACGGGAATACCGGTAATCAAATCTAGTAGGAACATGACAATCTAACAAAGGGTATGACTTAGTGATACTTGGTAATCGCAAACAAGGTCATTATAGCGACCGTAGAATTTGCGAAATGATGGCTAAGTTCGATCATCCACTATAGTAACAAGAGGTGAACCATGGTACGATCGAACTGTCTTTGTGCAAAACGGAAGAGGTGTCACTGCGCATGTCTAGTCTACCACACAGCTACCTACGTTTACAAAATGTTGAACTTTAGTAACCAGACATGCGCACTGAAGGTCCGGAATCAAGTCACACATGCGCAATTGATGGTTCGGAAGTTAACTAAACATCTACTATGGTTGATGATCGAACTAGGCCGATGACTTTAAACGATAGCAGTTGGCCTCGCTTTAAAAAGTCCCATACGCAAAGCATGCTCTTGCGTATCGAATCAACTGGAGATACACACCATAAGCAGTGATAGTGATATAATATTACTACATAGAAAGGGAAGTTGACGATTGCAAAGTTAAAGTCATCACACATATAATGTAGTTGTCAGTCTGCCATTTCAGGCAATGCAAGTAAAATATCCAAATATGAAGCAGATATGTCAGATTTTGTGGTGTCCTTTATATCGAGTTTGTCGGGATATATCAAATGGACATAATTGATACGCACTTTCGTTGATTGTTGTAACGTAGACCACGTACCGTTCTACGCTGTTTCGCCAAGAAACATGTGCGTCATCATACATTTCTTTTGTCTAGTGTGAAAGAGGTTTGTAAACAGTATTTTTTTATGTAGGAAACTTGACCAAATTTTGTTAATAAGTCATCATGAAATATATAACATTGTAATTTCCGACGAATTCGATTAAATGGTTAATTGATATTGACAAAGCATTGGTATATGTAATGCAATGGGGAGGCGGTGATTTTGCATATTAGAAGGATTTACGTCTATGGTGGATGTGCGCGAGCGCGTGGGAAATGCACATGTATATTTATTAGAAAAATTATATTAATTCCTGAACATAAATAAAATATCTACTACATCATATTTTTTTTTTTTTTGCTGAGGACATACATGTAGTTTCTTCATAGTAAAGTGCAATGTTCGTTGATTGGTGTGTGGACCGCGTAAAAAATATACGCATTGCAGCCATCTTTTTATTTATTTTAGGGTTCTTCCAGCCCGTCGTTTACCAACTGAATGGAATAGAAACTTACATGGTGGACGGTGGTGTGATATCTAACTACCCAGTGCACTGCTTTGATGGTAAAAATGTTGTGCTTCTGAACAACATGTATATGTTATGAAATCCGCATCCATATAAGGTCATTTTGTCGAGTTAGATTTTATAGAGAGGACACACAGTTGTAACTCTATATCAGATCATACTTTCATATAAATTAGTTGACACTTTGATTAGTTGAGAAACATTGTTAAAGATACTATCACCTTTTGAATGATAAAACTACGCCATCTAGCGTGATAGAATGTAGCAACGGTCAACATTACTTTTTTGCATCGCCTCAATTGACAATGGTTTTCTCGGGTTGACAATTAGGTCGACACAAGTGATGGAGTGATAAATGATGCATGTCGCAATTTCAGGTTGGTGGTTGTCGATGAAAAAGGAAGACTCGTTTTTTAACATGCTGCGGGAGTTTTACGATGTCCCAGTTGTTGTTGGGAAGTTGGAGCGATTCAAATTACGACAGCAGGACAAAGGAAAAACTGTTGGGTTTGCATTGGTATAAATTTCAATTGCCAGCCTCTACCAGATGTACATAAAATGTTTTAAGATACATACTCAAGGGAGCATTTCTGATCGAAGTTTGTTAGTCTATCTATGAGATGTTGGTCTGTATTCATGTATAAATCATATACGGCACCAATTTTTATGCACCAGATGCGCATTTCGACAAATTATGTCTCTTCAGTGATGCTCAAACCGAAATGTTGGAAATCCGAAACATGAAAGTAAAACTTTATGTTGTAATGTAAGTATGTATTCTAACCTGGTACATGTACTACACGACCGGCGAAAACGTTTTAACATTTCCGAGAAGTCGTCTGTCCTGTCTTTATCCCAAAAAAAGGCGATGATATATTCGTGATGGTTCGCAGAAAATTTGTCTTTTGGTCAAAGAGGTTATTTGCACCACAATTCTACCGCAAAAACTGTGGATCGTTACAATGAGAGGAGAAGCTTTTACCAAAGGTGTGGCTTCTTGGTCGAGTTTCAGAATCCAATTTGTGGTTATTGACTGTTTACAGTTTGCAAGCAAACTCTAATTGCAAGACTACGAACTCTGCTAAATATTTTGGGTGGCTACACATGTTTGGGTAATATCCTAATGAGGATGAATCATTTTAAATTAGGATGTGCTTCCATCCTACTTTGAGTTTGTGTCTTCAAACATTTAAAGAAAAGAAACATTTACATGTATCTTGATCAAACTATTCATAACATTGAAACGTTAGAAATCCATACTTAATAAGTGTATACAAATGTTTTTCTTTTATAGTACAATGATTGCGATCACGATATCTTCAAATCATTTTTCGAACACGATCCAGGATACTCAACTGTGACTTACCCGGATACACCTTTGGGCAGGTGAGTCTCTTTGTTTCCTATTTTACACGTCTTTTTGTCAAACCCTGGTAATTTAACTACATCAGACATATGTACATTTCATTTACACAATTAATTAATTCTGTTTTTGTGAAATATAAACACTAGAAAGGGCAAACAAAATCAAAGGTTAAAGAAAGAGGAGTCCACAGTGAAGGAATCCTTCAGACGATTGATAGAGGTGTGTACTTTCCTGAAACTGAGAATGTATGTTTACTTTATTTGTATTACTTAAGTAATGAATGATATATATATACAATAGAAACATGGGATAATTTGCATGTAAATTCTAAAATAATTTTTATATACTGAAAATCATCAAAAGATTTTTTATCGACAAAAACATTCGGAATTTAGATGCGGATCCACCATTTTCAAAATGAACTATATATTGTACTTTGCGACCGGTGACGGTAGCTCAGTGGTAAAACGTCTGCTTCATAACCGGGAACTTGTGAGTTCGAGCCCCCCTT
The DNA here is from genome assembly GCA_903981925.1 of Ostrea lurida. Classification (NCBI taxonomy): domain Eukaryota; kingdom Metazoa; phylum Mollusca; class Bivalvia; order Ostreida; family Ostreidae; genus Ostrea; species Ostrea lurida. The sequence continues at coordinate 49,418 of CAJDSM010000576.1, forward strand.
ATGCCACTGTCGTGTCAAACGTATATAGTGCGTGCTCCTTCGCCAAACACTCGGTAGTTAGAAGTACAAATCTATGGTATTTCGGATATGACTTTAAAAGCGGGGGTCCCATGTCGCGAAAGGCGATAGCACGTAAAAGAACCCTCATTGCTAAGCCTAACTGTAAATCTAAATTTGTGGTACTTTACCTACAACTGGGGATGTCCCAATAAAAGTGAAAGTAAAACTCCAACCATACATATTCTCTCGTTTTAATCCAGCATTTCTCAAATTCTATAGCTGTGGCAAATACAACCTGTCATTAGGTCGAATCCTGCTAGCGCTGTCTAAAGTGTTTATATAATGTTTTTTAGTCCCCTACCGGTTTGTAACCGGGAGGGACTATAGCTTTCTTCTTTGTCAGTCCGTCTGTCCCAATTTTGTCTAATTGGTTTTCAAGAATTTTTTTCGTTATGCTTGTGAGGATTCATTTGAAACTTGCTGGGCAGTTTCAGAGTGTCAAATTACAGATCAAGTTCGAATTCCATAACGTTTGGTGGGCAGGTTTGAAAGAAATAAATTTTTATATTCTCACATTTCAATATTCATCGGGATTGGAATCGTGCTTTGATGGGAAGGCCGTAAAATTAGGACATCTAAATTGATGCAATTCACAAAACTCACCCGCTGAGTTCGTATGTAATTACTTCTTAAACTCTTCATCGTAACGAAAACACATTCATGTATATATATATGTGAATTACAACGCAAGTTTTTCTTTTGTTGTCGGCGAGTGAAGTCTGATCGGTTGGCACGTGGCGTTATCCGATTTACCGCATTCCTACAATGTGTACAGTTATAAGCGACTAGAAGTCCAGTAAATAAAATGCAGATGTGAATGTCCTATTGATGTTTTGTTTTGTGTTGCATATGCACAATTATTCCCTTCTCACATTTTTGGCTTAAACAGATCTAGGTCTAAGTGTTCAATGTTCCGAGATTCAAATTTGTTCTGTTGTTTCCACGATTAAGTATAGCTATCAATTCGAATCAAAATTTAGTGGGTGGCATTTCGGAATCTGAGTTTTTATTTCGTGACATATCTAGGATATATATATTAATTTAAGCTTCATGTTTATGAATTGAAGTCACACAGGATATAATCTTCATGCTTATAGAAATAGTTAATTATAGATATCACATTCTTCCCAATAAGACTTTTTTTTAATCTGAGTCAATCCCAAATATGTTTCAACTGTATGAACAACGAAACACCAAACTCGTATGATATTGGTATGCATATCAATGTTTAAGTTCAAGGTCAGGTCACACAGGATTGCACTCTCTAATTTATAGCATCCGTCCATTAATGGTGGTGCCGGTAGGGGACATGTATTGCTTATGCAATACTCTCAGAATACTTGTTTATCAAGATAGAATGCCCACGGCGGGTGTCAGACCGGTCGACAGAGGATGCCTACTCCTACACACCTGTTCCTACCTCTGGAGTGTCCAGGTGGTCCGTGGTTTTCCTTCTCTTAATGTTGCGTTCTTTGTGGGATTCGTTAACTTTGCTTTTTACTCAACCGATAAATCAAAAATCAATACGTGTAATACTCAACACTAGGCATTCTAACAAATTCAAAACGTTACTTTTAAACACATTTGTCAAAAATAAAATCTAATATCTCGTCGGTATTAATTTCAATGCATTAAAGCAAGTTCTACCAACCCTCCTTCCCCCGTGGTAAGTTAATGCCGGAAAATATTGTTGAACCCAGTTTCACTGTTGTATGGAAAACATGCCTTAAACTTATGTAGCATATCAATATTCGAAAAATGTTTAAAATCATCTATAAAAAGACAGTCATATTGTCCTGTTCCTCTTTGGAGGAGTCTGTCCTCTTTTTTCATGATAAAGGTGTTTCTTTCTGAGGCATGACGATGAAGGCAAATCTCATTCTAAAACTGCATGCTTTTTTTCTGTCAGGTTATCAGCATTGGCAATGACGACATACTTTGATAAATTGAGGAGACAGTTATTAATTGTTGTGGTGATTGCTGAACGAAATTGCTAGGTTGCGTTTGTAATAACCCTGGGGGTCTGGACCAGTAACATTTCGAATATGTTTCTTACAACTTAGTACGAGCCGTTAGAAACTGCATTGCACCTTGCCGTTTGTGAGAGATTTGATCTACATTTGCCAAGTGTAAATTCTTTTTTTACGTTTCAGATGTATCGATAAGTAAATAGTATACAGACAGTATGTGGAGATCAGTTTGTTAATTTTCTATGAAGAATCCCATAGTAATTATATGGGTCAAATGCTGTCTGATGTGTTAAAGGGGCATGGACACGTTTTGAGCTAAAAATGTTTACATTTTAGATTTTCATTTTTAATGTTTACAATGCTCACTTATAATATTTCTAATGGTCAGTAAAAGTTTGAATGTCATTTGTTGAGTTTCAAGTGAAACACAGCACTTACAATTCTTTGTTATGTAAACAAGGCTCAAGCCTTGTTTATATTTGCATAAAGGTTGCTTCACAGAAAATACAATATTTAAAACAAAATGAGATGTGAGAAACACTAGAAACTATTTAATTGTGGCCAGAATGAACTTGTCATTTGACAAAATCTTCTTTAAACGAAACGTATACTAGCATATTCAATATAGGTAAACAAAAACATGACTCGAGCCTTGTTTGCATAGCGAAGAATTGTAAGTCCTGTATCTCACATGTAACTCAACAAATGACGTTCAAATTTTTGCTGACCATTAGTAATACCCTAAGTGAGCATTGTCAATATTAAAAATGAGAATCTAAAATCTAAACATTTTTAGTTCGAAACGTGTCCATGCCTCTTTAAGCGGTTTTTCATACACACTGATTTTACTACGGATTACTCCGTTTACCACATCAAGTCATTGGGAGCACGGCGGGTGTGACCGGTCGACAGGTAGGCACCTGATCCCAACTCTGGTGTGTCCAGGGGTCCGTGATTGCCCAACTCTTGTTTTTGTATTCTATTTGGGACTTCCGAGATTGATCGCTGTTCGTCATCTTTGCCTTTACATGTACGGATGATAGCAGTGCATTCGGGAGACCATACCCTGTCTTGGTTAGAAATGCCGAAGTCAACGCTGTTCATGAGAATTTAGAGATTTAGTTTTTCATGAATTCATGTAAAAGAATTTCTGATTCTCCATAATTTTGCGATAAAGCCTTACACAAGCTGACGTCCACAAAATTATTGTATTTTTTCTTCTTCAGGCCATGAGAAAAAGAGACATAGATGAAAACAAGTCCATTCCAATACCGACACTTCGAGACATCCTGAACGATGTTAGTGTTAAGATATAAAATTTCGTATTTCTGCTCAATCTCATGCCATATACATGTACTTAATCGTATTTTTTTTAAAAAGAAGATTCTATTCAACTCTGTTAATTACTTAAGTTTTCTTTTAATTTCTTGTGTTACAGGAAACACCTGTTAACAGATCATATCAAAGACAAATATAATTAAACAATAACAAAAAATAATAAATAAATAAATATAAGAGGACGAATCAGTATAGAGAGGTCAAATACTAGTACCCTGCCTATTCCTGTAATAATTTTTGTAGGAAAAGTTTACGACTCATCATCGGGAGACATTGTTTGGAAAAGGTGTGGCAGTTGAAGATATTTTGAAACGATTTGACACTCACAACAGCGGATGGGTAGGAATAAATTGATCAAATTACTTAGTTTTAAAACAAAATGACGGGAAATCATTTCATTGAGAGGAGAAACTTTCTTATTAATTACCAGTCTTCTATAATTCGATTTCTTCGAAAACAAGCAATTAGTTTTTATTTTTCGCTGTTTATATCGTAATTTATATCAAGTTATGTTATAACCTAATAACATACGTTGCTGATTAATATAGATCCCATAATCAATACGCGTGAAATTTGACAGCCGGGCTTTTTTTTTTTTAAATCAAACTCAAGTTTCTTTTCTTCTTCATTGAATTTTCGATCGACACGGGGCTTGACGAGGATCTCAAGTTACAAACAAGCGTATATTATGGGACATGTAAACTTGAATTTTTATTTTTGTGAACGTCTTTCCTTCAGCTGATAAAATATTACTTATGTTTAATAGACACTAGTGCTATCAATAATTTGTCGAAATGAAATATATTGATGAAGTAAAAGTTTGAAGAATCGTAACCCCGGGGGGGGGGGGTTCTTCCTAGATATTGGTATACACAGACGTGCTGCTGTGTATGGGTCGCTTTTTTGACAAGTCAAATATATCAATGGGGTGCAATTCATCAATCTGTTATATTGATCAATGGGTAGACATTTAATATGCCAAGTTTACATCAATGGATGGTAAATTATATTCGCTGGAATTTCAACCTCATTATAAGATTTGTAATCATGAAATATTATGACATTTTCCCCGAAATTATAACTACAACCCGGGTATAATTACAATATGCACTTACTTGCATGGGCGGCAAACTATACATGAACAGGTCACATAATATATGATTGGGTCAGAATTTTTTCAACGGAAATATATGAATGGGTATGGTTCAAAAATAATGAATATATTTATGGGGGGTGGTTGAAAATCCAGCGGACGTCTGTACCCAAAAGTATAGGTTGAGACCCCCCCCCCCCCCCCCCCCCCCCCCGGGATCGTAACAGGTGTACCATATATGTAACATGCATTGGGGTTATGAAGACAATGACTGTCATTTTCAGACAAATGAAAGGTTCGCTAAGCTCCTGGAAGGAATAGGATTCGATATCCTTCATGGAAAGTACCTTGGAGAGGCCAATACGATAGATGATGCGTTTTCCTACGGTTCGTCAGTTCTACAGGCGGTGACCAGAACTTGTGACAGATTGTACTTGAAAGTAAATGATCCATCACTTTGCTAAAAGATGTATCTTGAAAATGAAAAAATACTAACCATGCCAATATGTATCTCGAAAATGAGAAAATACTAACCACGCTATAATTGGCATACTGCATCATATGTCAACTCTCTCTCTCTCTCTCTCTCTCTCTCTCTCTCTCTCTCTCTCTCTCTCTCTCTCTCTCTCTCTCTCTCTCTCTCTCTCTCTCTCTCTCATTTATGTGGGTTTTTAAGTTTTTAAAAGCTATATCGATTTACAGTGCTTTATTTCGAAATATACCCATGTACATGTATAAGTATTGTACGTATGCTGATGTTACACAAGGAGACATCTACTTTCAAGGGCTGGGAGTTTCACCGTCCTTGAGTAATTTCAAAATTTACAAGTATGATTGACCAACTTCCTATTTTTCCATTCTATTCCAGGAGGAGGATCTTCACAGGACTGTCGGCATTAATACACATCACATCGGGACGTTCTCAGTGGATATAAAGAAGGAGGACAAAGACTTCATCATACAGGTAAGTTCACAAGGTCGTCTGCTGAAGAGGTATCGTTTGATGAGAATTTGCTAGTACAAGCATTTCGTTTTTCAAGACAACAAAACTATAAAATGGAATTGTACACAGGAATTCTTTCTTGAATTTTTTATCTTTATGCCTTTTTCCAGAAAGCATATGATGCAACCATGGACTTTTTGAAAAAGTATACGTACGAAGAAAAGAATACCAATTCTATGACCTCGAGAGCGCGATAGGTGGGGTTTCAAACGCAAGCGGAAGGCGTGATCTATGCCCGTGTGTGAGATGCTAACTAGTGTGTGAAATCCTTAGGTTTTGTTGTACTCAGTTGAACACTGTCGTTATATTCTAATGAATGTATATAAACTATTCAACATAACATTAGCTGTAACATTTTAGGCATTTGGATTTGGGGGCCAGGATCATTGTGTTTTTAGCTTTCATATTTCCCCCGTATCCTCATACAGTCAACAAGAAATATCAGAGAAGATGTAGATAAGAATACATTTTGCGGTCGTAAAATGCATATAATATGTATTCGAATATTGGAATAAATTTATAGTTAAATTTAAAAAGTTGTTTATCAATATTGTTACATGTACTATGTAATGGATATATATAGGCCTCCAAACTTGATTTTGTAAAAGAACGAACTGCAAAGTAAAGGAACTGAAGCACGAACTCCAACGATACCAGTGGGACATCATAGGCCTCGCTGAGATGGACTTGATTCGGAAAGACAGCCACCGAAGATGTATACAAGACTGGTTTAGCGGAGACGAGGCACTACATGAACATGGCGAAGGAGTCATCGTCCGCAAAGAAGTTATTAGGAGCATACTGCACACTCAAGTAGGATCATCTCCATACGTGTGTCAGCCAAACCCAAGAACATCACCATCATCCAAGTGTATGCCCCAGCTACCGACCATGACGACCAGGAGGTAGAAAAGTTGTACGAGCAAGTGGATAACGTCATCAAGAAGGCGCCCAAGAAGGACATCGTCATCATCCAGGGTGAATCCAATGCGAAAATAGAACTGGACGCCTATGAAAACTGAGCGGGTACGGTCGGACGATTCAGCACAAGAGAAACCAACGACAGGGGACTCCGTCTGCTGGAGTTTGCGAGCAGGCAACGGCTCAACATTGCCAACAACCTCTACCCACACAAACAACCTGGCACGCACCGAACAGGATGATACACAACCAGATCGATTTCATCCTGATCCCACGGTACTTCAAGGCATGCATCAACAGGGCTAAGACAAGGACATACCCTGGAGCGGACAATGGCCGTGACCACGATCTCATGCTGCTCACTATGAAGGTCAGATTCAAGAAGAAGCTACAAACAGCAACACCACAAATAAAGATTGACCTAGAAAAAGCTGCAAGATCCAGTAGTGGCCGAGATATTCCAAGCACAGATCGGTGGGCGCTTTGTAGCTCTGAACCTCCTGGACACCAACATCAACGAGCTCACCATCAACGTCAGAGAGGCAGTCCGCAACACAGCAGAAGATGTGCTGGGCCGGCAGAGGAAGAAACACTATCCCTGGGTGATCAACGGCATCGTGGATCTCTGTGACGAGAGGGGAGAACTGAGGAAGACCAAGTACAGCAGCCCAGAGGGTGCTTCACAGTACCACACCGCCAACAACCGTGACAGACACAAGATGAGAGAAGCCAAAGAAGTGGATAGACACACAGTGTCAAGAAATCGAGACAGATGCTGAACAATGGAACTGCAAAAGGGTGTACGAGACCCTGAAGACGCTCACTAAAACCCAGCTATACAAGTCAGTTGTGATCGAGGACAAAGACTTCGAAATACTGACCGAAAACTCCGCAGTGCTGGCCAGATGGACCTAGCACTGTGAGGAACTTTACAACTACTCCATACAACCAGACACCAGCGTGATAGATGGGGGGGGGGGGACAAGACCGCAGAAAGAGCCCTCGTCACTACCTGTCATGAGGGAAGAAGTAGAGAATGCCGTCCAGCAGGCAAGTCACCAGGAGCAGACAACATCCCAGCAGAGCTGCTCAAGCACCGAGGGAGCAGTCTGGTCATTGTGATAACACCACTTTCTTAGAAGATCTGGGAGACCAAGCAGTGGCTGACAGAGTGGACAAGATCACTCATCATTCCCCTCCCCAAGAAACTTGCGTCTGTGCCAAAACTACCGGGCAATTAGCCTAATTAGCCACACCAGCAAGATCATTCTACGAGTGATCCTCAACAGATTAAAGGAAGAAGCCGAAAAACATCTGGCAGAAGAACAGGCAGGATATAGGGTAGGCCGAAGCACCATCAAACAGATTTTAAACTGCCGCATCATGATGGAAAAGCACCTCCAACACCAGAAAGAACTTTTCCAATTTCAAAGACTTTAAGAAAGCCTTCGACAGGTTGTGGTACGCAAAACTATGGCCGTACTGAGAGACTTCGGCATCAAAGAGGGACTAGTCAAGATCATCCAGTCACTGTACAACACCGCCAGCAGGGCCGTCCTCAATAATGACATCGGAGAATACTTCAGGATAACAGTCGGCGTCCGCCAAGGGTGCTTACTCTCTCCAGTCCTTTTCGACCTCTTTTTGGAAAACATAATGTGCGAGAGACTGCAAGAATTTGAGTCGACGATTTCCATCGGAGGACGAACCATCAACAACTTGCGTTTCGCCGACGACATCGAATTGATGGGAGGCAGCAACAGCGAACTGCGAGATCTCGCCAACAGACTAGCGAGCAGATCAGGGACATATGGCATGGAGGACAGCAGTAAGAAAAGCTAAGTCATGGACAACAGCGCAAACAACACCCCTGCTCAGATATCCATGAACAGACAACAGCTCGAAGTGGACGACTTCAAATACCTCGGTGCCACACACACGAAAGACGGTCGATCCACAACCGAAATCAAGACAAGAATCGCCATCGCAACGGCCGCCGTGGCAAAACTTACAAAGATATGGAGGAGCAACGACATCAGCTTCCCTACAAAGATGAATATCTGCAAAGCCCTTGTCATTTCTACCCTCCTCCACGGCTGCGAGAGCTGGACCATGACAGCAGAGACGATCAAGAGAGTCCAAACGTTTGAGACGAAGTGCTTTACACGCATGCTCGGGATCTCCTGATCAGACCGAAGGACCAACGAATACGTTCGTGCCAATTTCACAGCACTGGCAGGTCCCCAGGAACCCCTTCTAACAATCGTGAAAAGGAGGAAGCTGTCGTGGTTCATCCATGTGACCCGCCACAACACCCTACCCAAGACAGTTTTACCAGGGATCCTGGAAGGTGGCCAGAGACGCGGAAGACTGGCGAAGAGCTGGATGGATAACATCAAAGACTGGACGCGAATGGACAGTCCCACCCTGATCAGGAAGGCAGAGGACCGAACTGGTTGGTGCTCCCTGGCACACAAGTCGTCCCCCATGTCTCCTCTATACTGCCTTCGCGGTCAGGAGAATGAGGTGAGGTGAACTGCATGATCAAGGCCCATATACGTAGACTACTAGTAGTCTTTATCCCACAGAATAGACAGTTTGAGGCTAATAGATACAAGTGGCTGATTTGTGCCATTTTTACAATTTGTCTTTTTATTTCGAGGCAAAAAGACGACAAAATAATATACTTTTCGTCCCGAAATAACAAAAGGACGACTAAACGATAATTAGCGAAATAATAAAAAGGATGACAAAACGATGGTAAACGATTTTCGACCTGAGATAGTACAAGGACGGCAATACGAAAAGACGACAAAATGCAGGGGGAAAGACGAAAAAGAAATCCGCAAACTAGCAACCAATTTTGTCTTTTTGTACGTACGGGAACGTTTAAGGAGTACCTCTTGTTCTCTATGTGGATAAAAAGAAGTCGAAATGTCGCCGATTTGAACAATTTAACGACTTTTTAAACTCAATAAGTCTTCCTCTTTATGCATTGAACGACTTATTTTTCTCGTCTTGGTTGTACTCAATTAACACGATAATCGCCAAAAATTAAGTCAATAAAATGAATGTCACCCTGTTTTTTTTTTTTACACGACTTTTAAAATATGGTGTTTCGCTAAAAAAAAAAATTCGACTAGATGCCAATACCATGTTCAAAATAATCATTTTTTGACGATATCAACCAATCGACTTACTGAAATCGGAGGTGAAAACACAGGGCCGTAACCAGGAATTTCCATTGGGGTTGCACAAGGTGATGGGTCTGGGGTCGCTTTAAGCCCCTAACTGGTCAAGGATTGGTCCTGGTAAGGGGGCGAGGTTCCCCCGGAAGATGAAGGGTTTTAGCACTTTTCTTGAGTCTGGTGGCCGCTCTAGGCCCCAAGTGGATCCAGGGGCAACACCCCCTGAAGCTGATTGAGAGGTTCTAGCATTTTCCTTTTTTAAAATGGGGGTGCACATGCACAGGATAGGTCACACATTGAGGAAACCAGCCGAAAACGTCTCAAGACAAGCTCTGGATTGGAACCCACAAGGAAAAAGGAAAGTTGGGAGGCCAAAACAGACATGGAAAAGATCAGTCGAAAGAGAAATAAAGAACACCGGGATGACATGGAGCCAGCTGAAGAAAACAGCCCAAAATAGAGTTCGCTGGCGAGGTGTGGTTGCAGCCCTATGCTCCACTAGGATTTTACAGGAATAAGTCGAGTAAGTCAAGACATGCACCCAGTGTACCCCCTGATTACGGCCTTGAAACAGTAGCCAATATTTTATTGCACGGTTTGGAGTGCAGTATACCCACAGGAACCGGTAATTTAATTTGTCTGTAATGATAATAGGGGTCTATACTATACCACCCTATTAAAAAACGTGTGTAGTATAAACCCCTATTATCATTATTACCATGAATGCCATTCACAATCAGACGTAGCCTGGTCGCCGCCCCCGCCACTTTTTGATCACTCGTTTTGGGCATCTCCATCTAGGAGATGGCAACCTGACAGTAAATCAGACGGTGTGGTAGAAAGGTTTAACAGGAAGCTTGTAGAAAGGTTTAACAGGAAGCTTATATAAATGCTTAGAAGCTGTATACATCAAAACCATACAGATTGAGATGAGCTGTTACCATGTGATGATGGCCTATCAATTTGCTGAGCAATGACACTACAGGTTACTCTTCAAATCACCTTGCGTTGGGTAGAGAAGCGACGACATCTTTGGATGAAAAGGCAAAGATAACGAAGTTTCAATCTCGTAAGTATCAAACAGAATACAAACCAAGATCTAGAGTTGGGCAAACACGGACCCCTGGACACACCAGAGGTGTCTAGGAGGAGTAAGCATCCCCTGTCGATCGGTCACACCCGCCGTGAGTCCATTGTCTTGATCAGGTAAACTGAGTATTTCTGCAGTCCAAATCAGTGTTTGAAAAATGGCTTAACAATTGCTATGAAACATTTTAGACAGAATTTGACGTAATGGCAGCTATTACATATGGGACAAACTAAATCGTAGGATTGGAGTACTGTGGTCCCTAAGCTTCTGATCGTTAAAAAATGACAAATCAAACAAGATTAAATCATCCGATGATTCATAATCTTGTTAACGGTGTTTTTTTTTTATACATACCAGTCTTTGTTGTAAGCTAGTATACACTGTATTATATGTGTAAATCGATGTGCGTTTTACCTTTTTGCCACGAGAGGGATGAGGTGGGGTGTAAACCCTGTGCATCCTTTCCATTCTCTAGCCACTGGTGTCGCTGCTTGCTAACAATGTCGAAATTTCAAAATTCTTGTAAATGGCTTTGTAACTCTTATAAAATTTGCAAACATTTAACTAATGAACGTAGAATTTTAAGATGAAATTGTTTTAAAGCTTATAGAGAAAATTCTCTATTAAAATAGAGCACATTTTCCCGATTCTTGGCGTTTTATCTTTACCCCAGGGAGGGGGGGGGTGATCTTCCTATATCTCGGTATACATGCACAGCTGATAGGTTACTTTTTTGACAAGTCAAACATATCACGCAGTCTGTCTCATCAATGGGTAGATTTTTGTCATAGTTCACCTAGCTATTATATTACATCCCCCCCCCCCCCCAATTAATTGATCTGCCACTGAAAATGAAGTAATGAAGATTATGCTACAACTGGGGTGTTTTAATAACATACTTGCATGTGTAGCAACGATATATGCATGGGCAGCAACGCCGGTACGATGCATGCGAGCAGGTCAGGTCAGAATATACGAATGGGTGTGGTTTTCAAATGGGGTGTTTAAACTTCCGCCAGAATTCCAATCTATCTGTAGATGAGGCCTCAACAGGGAGTAGGGGGGGAGGGGTTGAAAATCTAAGCGGTACGTCTACAGGTACCGTACGGGTGTAAACTCCATGGGTTGAGACCCAGCCCCACCCCAGCCCCCGGGTCTTCTACATTCATTATTCTAATTAACGCTTAAATTATACAGACTCATCAGCACTCCGATAATACTTTATGAAGCGCTGGCGTCTCATTTATTGAGTATAATGTTATAATTTCTAAATGCTCCGCTTATTGGTTTTTGCTATTAATGTAAGTATGTTTTCATTTGGACACTATCAATAGTTACAGTTTGAAATATTTATAGGTTATAGACTTTGTATG
>CAJDSM010000577.1:8764-19090 GCA_903981925.1 Ostrea lurida
GATCACTGTTCGTTACCTTTGCCTTTACTTTGAGAATGAACTTGTAATTTGAAAAAACAAACAAACCCATAAACCATAAAACTTTTCTCAAAGCATCTTAAGGAGTAAAAATTGAAATTTTGCATGAGTCACTTCATTGTACATGCAAATCCAATATGGCCGTTTAGCAACCCCTTAATATGCGGAAAATGACATTGAGAAATGAAAAATACACTACACAGAACTTACGAATGTACAGAAATATTTCTCAATAGTTCTATTCAGGTGACCTATTACAATCGATATGCGTTGAGTACTGTGAGTTAACAATTGAACATTAACTACCAATTCAACTCTTTGCAAATTTAGTATGACGCATGTTTGGGGCAAGGGGTGCATAAATTGTAAATGTCAGGAGTCTTGCACCCCTGGGGCCTTAGGGGCGGGGCAAAAACTGCCAAAAAGTTACAATTTTTCAAAAATCTTCCTCTCTACAACCGCAAATGTGTAAGGTAAACTAAATTCATAGTGATGCAGACTAGGTAGGCCTCGACTTAAATTGTAATCCCCAGGGTAAGGGTTCTGACCCCAGGGTGGGACCAAATTTCGTACATAGTGTTTTGTAAAACATTTGGAAAAACATCTTCTTTAAAGCTATTGATATTAATGTGAAACTGAATAGATATTCGGAATGAGCATGGATCCTTTTATCATAATTGCAATTTCATTATCCAACGGGTAGGGATTTTGGTGGATCAGGAATTCAGGGCCAAAATGACCATGTAGTGAAAAAGTATTAAATCTTAAAAGATCATTTTCTCTAGTCCCATACGTGGTTAAGAAAAACTAACAGTATGATTATAATGCCCATGAAGTCCTCTACCAAAATTGTGAAATTTATGGCCTCTTGGTCAGGGGTTCAGGCCCTATGGTTGGGCCAATATGAACACAAAGCAAACCTGTTTTTCAAATAAGAAAATCTTCTTTTCTACTTCCACATGTATTTGAGAAAATCTGAATGCTTGATTGTGATGTCCATGAAGCCCTCTGGGGTCAGGCCTTAGGGTGGGAACATTATGGCCATACAGTGAGAATGTATAAAATATTGGAAAATCTTCTCTACTTCCATATGTATTTGAGAAAAACAAAAGGATTGATTTTGATGTCCACGAAGCCCTTTACTAAATGTTTGAATTTCATGGCCCCTGTAGATAAGGAATTTTATGATTTTTATGATTCAAACTTCCATGTTTTTTTCTTCTGAAATCATATTCCTATTTTGAAATATGATAACATGTCGGCAAAAGATTCCATATTAAGGCTTAAATCCCGTTTACTTTATTTCGACTAAGGGCTCACGGCGGGTGTGACCGGTCAGCAGAGGATGGTTACTCCTCCATGGCACCTGATCCTACCTTCGCTTTTGTCGGAGGTCCGTGTTGCCCTACACTCGTTTTGTATATTATGTTTTTTGGATTATGATTACGTTTGACACAATGTTAACTTCGCCTTTTTGTATGCTAACATGAGAATTCTTATATGGGTTATGATGCAGTAACTGAGATTCACGACGTTATTAAAGCCTGTTCGCCTCAAAAGAAAAGATGCAGTCATATTTCATCAATAAACGTACCCTGAATACAAGAATTACTACCCTGCATCTTTGCTACAGAATAAATTATGCCTGACATTTCTTTGGTTTGTCTACGCAAAAAAGTGCTATAAAAATTAGGGATGTCAAAATAGGAAATTTTCTTAGTCGATTATTCGATGCCTTTAGTCGAAGAATATTCGAACGGTTTTTTTTTATTTTACCACTGTCACGGTGATGTTTCGTCATACAATAAATAACCCAGTACAACTTACGTGCTGTTTTTAAGTGTATTTACGAACAATTAGATACACACCAAATAAAGGCATTTAACTTCAATGAACTTGTTATGTAAAGGCACATATAGTATAAACATGAGAAACCTGATGTGTGTATAAACTATTCTAATTCTAATTAAGATTGTGTTTATACAAATAAACCGGAGCTGTATCTCTTTAAAGGTTAATCGTAGTTTTTTCGCCTCCGGTTTTTAATTTTTGCGAGTGCGACCTACTATTTCCGGTGAAATTTTTGCCATGGCATGTAATCAACGATTTCAATCAGAAAATAAAGTATGTGATTGATTGTGTATTGTTTAACACCATTCTGCAAAGAATATTTCACTCATTAATGCAGACCGCCTGCACTGATCCAGTGAAGTGGTTTAAAAAAAAAAAATAACGCACAATAATTAGCTCTGTGATTAGCATTTTAATGTAAATGAGTTTTACTTACATTACATTGCTTATTATATAATTAAGTATATATTTAGAGGTTTAAATGGATCTGTATCTGACGTATTTGCTACATGTATCAGTTGCCTTTCAAATGTCATGGGGGAAAAATTAGAAAATTAGCACGGTCACACTTAACCCCCCCCCCCCTTCTTGCAGTATTTCAGATCTGTATTTTATTGTAAATGATTTCTACTTGCATTGCATCGCCTTTATATAAATTAATATATTTAGACTTAATGTCTTGTATATGACTATTTGTATATATGTCAGTGACCTTTTGAAAAACTGTCAGGAAAAAAATTGCTTGGGCATCATACTTACCCCCCCCCCTCCCCTTCTTGCAGTATTTTGTATTTTAGTTTTGCATGTCATGACCAGATAATCAATATTTTCAATTCATTGTTACTTGTTATTTTAATCTAGCAATGAATTGTAATATATATCTTTTTGGGAGATCTTTTCCTCTTTAAAGTTTTTCTAACAATTTTCTTGTAAAAGTTGAATTATTGTCATTAAGGGGGATACTTGTTAAAATTATTATGTTTGAAAAAATTAACATTTGGCAATTACTGGCTAAAAACAAAATTGATGTGACCCTAAGATACAACTCCTAAATAATTCTTTTTAAAAATGGATATGTAAACAGGCTCAATTATTTTTTTTTAAAATTCCGATTATCGAGACATTTTTCAGTTTTTCTTCCCAAGTTGTAAAGTACAGTTTTTCAGAAAAAATAACATTTTCGGATAAATTAATCTGCAATTTTTTTTATAAATACAAAGATACATTGCTTTATTATTATTAATCATCAAGTAAGATGTGTTTGAGTGGTGTTCTTGCATAATAGAGATTATGAGATCATACTTATGTTAGGCTAAATTTTGATTTTTGAGAAAGGGTGTGTGTAACATCCATATCGAATTGTGTGTTAAAATGCACGGTAAGGTATTGTCTTACATTGGTCTTTGGTTAGTATAATAAGTTGTTTTAGCTATAAAAGAGAAGAAAAATATAGTAACAGAACTTTTTTAAAAGTATGGAATACCTTAAGTGTAAATTACGCCCGTTGCTGCTCAATTAACTGTAGAAGTCCTTTTAGATATACCCCAAGTTACAACACGGCTTAGTACAATTAATTAAGAAACATACACAACACGCTGCTTCAACCGAAAATGCGAAATTATGGGCATTTTGAATAGCCCCCACCCATAATCTTTTGCTCTGCTCGTGATCCCTTTGTACGGAGTCTTTATTTGACTATATATACATGTATATATATTTCGCTATGTCTGCAGGTTGGTTGCGTAGTTTTTGATACAAGTAAACGGTAGACGAAACGAAATTACTTTGATGGAACTGAATTAGCGGAAAATGGCAAATATTTTTGACAATTTTTTAGATAAGACGCGGACACACGAACATGGATAAACGTTCAGTATGCTAAAAAATTTACTGACTATTCGATTAAATTTTTTCAGTCGAACGTCGATGCCATCGAAGACTATTCGAATAGTCGAATATTCGTTGACATCCCTAATAAAAATAGAGCTAGCGCAAGCGAGCGCTTGCCATATTACATATATACATGTACCTCTTTATAGCAAAATCAAAGTATTGAGAGTACTGTTAGGCGGAAGCATGTTTGTTTGTCGAAAATTTCAAAATATGTGAAATAAATCGAAACATGAAATGTTGAAATCTTGGTATGTTCCGTGTGTGGCAAAATCTCAACAGTATTTTCTTCAACGGTAACTGTTTCTAACTACATTTGTACTACACCTTTAATAACTGTCTCTTTTGACAGAAGTTTCTACAAAGTATGAGTGTAAAATTAATATCTATTTAGGAAGAAGTGTAATTAAAGTATTAATGATGTTCCTAATTGCAATGATCAACCATACTTGCATGTATAACTTACACGTGCAGATCAGAACTTTCGTGGAAATAATGTTTTCTTTTGACATTAATACTGAGTTTATTGTGTTTGAAATAAATAAAGGAACGGAAAATATAAAGAAATCTTTTATGTTGTGATCCGTTTGTGCAAGGTTGAGGGAACAATATGGGGTAAACAAAAATTGTACAGGTATAAATATTAATGTAAAATCTTCTAAAAATCACCACTGCTGAAAAATGGCTGTGCCAATGTCACTTATGTGATCAATGTGCCCTACATGCCTCTTGTTAGGTTTGTGTCCTCCTCCACCTTTAGGTACATGCAGCACCACTGGATAGTGGTGATCGGCAGAGCGGGCGCTCCCTTTTAAAGCGGAAGTGCTTGTGTGACCTTCTACCTCACATAAGTGACATTGGCACAAATTCAAATTTCTAAGGGGGGGGGGTGTTAGTTTTCAACGCGAGGGGAGTTGTAGATCTACAGGTCTGAATTGGTTTTCTACGGTAGAAAAAAGACCCTCTTTGTCATAGAATATTGACCCTGGATCAGTTTTCTACGTAGAAATTTGACCCCCTGTCATTATTCTATGGGGGTAACTTTTCGTGCGTTACACCGGAATCTCATAGACTGAAATCTACAAACTCCCGGTGCTCGTGGACGACCGGATTCCTATAAGCTTAAACCTATATACCCTAAAACGTACTACGTGTAACGGTAACCAATCCAGGTGGTGACCATGCTCGCCGTTGTTTAACTTGCGTGATCAAGAGAGACACTCTCCTGCATCACCAGAAAAGCTAGCTCGAGCTCACTAGCGAGACAGTACAAGTTCCCTCCAGTACAGTCCGCTACACCACTACTCCATTTGAAGCGTTCCGTTCAAATTATTCAGCCTTTCGTTCTCACTTCAAACCGTTCCGTTCAAACTGTTCAGCGTCCGCCGTTCTCGGCTAAAACCGCGATGCCTTTGTATGAATAAAAAGTACTGAGAGAGTCAAATGGAGGCCAAAACGTTCGTTCCCATCTTGGTCTATCCGGTCCCCTGACAAAAGGCAGTAAAGCATAGCATGGGACAGGGAACTAGGCCAATCTTGGTCCTTAGTGTACCGTTTTCGATAAAAACCGTTCGTTATTTTGTTCTCGATAAGAACCGTTCAGTTCTAGTTGAGAATCGATCCGTTCAAGCCGTTCGTTCCCGAATTAAAACCGTTCGTTCCCAAACCGTACAAACTTAAGGTGCATGTGGACGACCAAATTCCTAAGGCAAGCTTAATATTCACCGATATCCTTATTGCACGTTTAAATTTTTTCTATCTATTCCGAGTTTTTATAATATCTACGAATATCTGAAAAATCAAAATAAGGGATTTTATTGACTACATACCTGTGTATCATCTGCAGCCTGTTATAAATTTTGATGGAACATATTGTCTGTAAATACAATTAACGAGACCCATAGTATTCCTCTCCCCTATCAATTTTAAAAATCATCAAACTTAAAATTCGGAAAGAAGTAAAACATGATCCCCTAGCGCCAAGATCCGTACATTAAAAGGACCCCATTGAAAGTAAAACTTCGATCTGTCATGGATTATCCTTGGTATGTGCGTACATGTATATTTGTATGTGCAAGTATCCCAGCAGGCAAATGACGTCTTTCTAGCGGTAGTTAAGTGGTGGTCAGACGAGAAATTGACGGTTCAAAACTAATTGATATGAAAAGTGTTTTAGACGTCATTTCCATACCCGGCCGCGTCCAAGACTTCATTTAGAGAGACCGTTAGAAGACGTTGAAAGAGGTTCATTACGCCACACAAGGAATTCACACATTTTTCATAACTCTAAAGTTGTTTGGTATCTATGTAGCCATTATTAAAAAATCCCACACTATACCACCTTAAAAACAATAAGAGGCAGTCCGAAAGGACGCAATGACAGAGATTACGTGCAAACCGTTATTGTTGTGTAAATCTTCTTTCAGGATAATTATGAAAAATGTGAATCCGTTCCAAAAACCAAACGTTGTCATTGCGATTTTAAAAACCCTCGATTGGTGGAAGAACTCAAACTGCAAAACCAATGGGATCTCTAAACGTTTGGTTTTGGTGAACAGACACTGGAATACACTTTGAAAGACGCCGAGGTAAGGTGTTAGGAAAACTTGTCCACATTTTTCAAGAAACGAAAGGACATTGCTTGATTTTATTTGATAAGTTCCTCAATATGAATGATTTTTTACATTAACAAATGCTGAAATTCACCTTGTCGATTAAATGATACCGTGTACGCTAAAGCAAAATTGTGAATTACGATTAATTTAATGAAAATTTTAAAATAAACAATCAAAGTCACTTTTTGCAAGTTACTAGAACAGCAGATGACTCTTCTATGTTCTAAATCTTACTGAGCTCAAGTGAACAAATGTACTTAATACCTATTCTAACAAAATTAACTTCAGTTTTGTTAACAGATAACTTTGATTCGCCCAATTACTTACGTCACTGACTTCAATTCAATGAGAGAGGAACGAAGGCACTTCAAAGAACATATACTAATGGGAAAATTACTACCATCAAGTACTAAAATAGTCTGCGCTGAAAGGCAACGCGGGCAATGAAATTCGAGAACAACGTGCAACATCATCAACTATTGCGAAATGTTATTAGAACACACTTGACACACAATCTAAGAATTAACGTCTGCCAATATTTCATTTTTATTAGGGTTTTATGATTAACAGACATGAAATGGATCTTGTGGGCTTTGGATGTTTTTTATAAGGATGTTTTTACGTGCTTCAAATTCATTGGGATTTAGAAATATTTGCTGACAATCCAGAAGATAAACATGATTTGTATTATCGTTGATTATACTTAAGGTCAATAAGGGACGCTTTCCGACATTTTCTTCAATTATTTTTTCAATAATCTTGTTACCAAAAGAGTCTTCAGAAATAATTTAACATACTTCATCAGCTTAATAAACAACTTGTGATTAGTAAAGCTTAAGGACCCGGTTCGAACCACCAATAGAAATGATGATTTTCACCCCGATAAAGCATTGTATTATTGCATTATTTGTTTGTTATTTACGTCCCACTCAGAGAATATTTCCACTCATACGGAGACGTCACATTACCAGTGAAGGGCTGACACAAATTAGGCCTATGCTCGGCACTCATTGGCCTATTGAGCAGGGGGTCTTTTTTCGTGCCACACCTGCTGTGACACGGGACCTCTTTTCCGGTCTCATCGAAATGACCGCCCATTCAGTGCCTCTTACGACACGCAAGGGGATGCTGAGGGACCTATTCTAACCCGGACCCCCACGGGTAGCATTGTATTAGGTTGTATTAGGATATTTTACATTTTTATTTGTAATAAACTGATATTATCAAAATATGATTATTCTAAAATATGCCTGGTAAAGTATCACATTTTTTTTAAAACAAACAATATAGCATGTGAGTAAATTGTATGCGAAATGTCACAAAAATTTTATATTATTGATAGTAAACAATGTGTTAATCGTAATCATAGTCCTAAAACATAGATACAAAGTCGAGTGTAGGGCATCAAGGACCTCCGAGGAACGTACAAAATGTACAGTCTGTCTTTAAACTTGTACATGAGTTATGTTTTGTTCATAACCTAACTAATATAAGACTGGTGCTTTTCAAAAGGTTATCTATGTACATTTCACACTGAATGAAATTTAACAGTACAACGTAGAAATAGACTCTCGTATAATGGGGAAAATGTCCTCAGATTTTATTATTATTTACTATCGTAATCAAGATATGTATATATAAAATGTAGATCTGCTTTCCAAGTGATTATTTCTTTTTAGTCTTCACATTTTAATAACTTGTTATTGGGTCAAATGCTGTCTGACGTTTTTCATATCAAATATTATTGTGTTTAAACGCAAAAGATTGCGTTTTGTAACAAATAGCCTATGGACACGTATATATTGAATACATGTAATTAGTGATGGACAATTAAAGCCGGACTTTTAGATATGTAAAAGAGGTTTTATTGATTGATTGATCGCTTAATTGTTGTTTTACGTCCCACTTGAGAATATTTCACTCATATGGATACGTCACCAATGCCGCTGAAGGGCTGGAAATTTAAGCCTGTGCTCAGCGCTCATGACCTTTGAGTAGGGAAATATCTTTATCGTGCCGTGCACACCTGCTGTTTTAACGTATATCAAATATTGATCTCGGTGTAAAGATGGTCATGACCACTTCACCATGGCTAAGGGGTCGACCGGACACCATGTGATGGAACGTTAAGCGACGGGCGGGAGGGGGCGGGCGTAATAGAGTGCACGAGAAAGAGCCTTCAAATGATTTTACCTGTACAAAATACCTTGCACGGGCCCTAGCAGCCCGTTCTATGAATATTAATGTCACCTGACTAGGTGACAATAACAAGAACCAATAGATGATAAGGAAACAAAAACACGTACACGTGTTTGAGTATCTTCAATAAAAACATGTTCTTAAAGGTTTTAGCTTCTAAGGACACACAGACCAGTACCAATATACCGTGACGGACCTTTTACCTATTGTCTGGGCATCAACGACGTCAGCCCGCATCTCTTACTGAATAGTTTCAGTGTTTGTTTATGGTGTCGCAAAATTTATAATAACGATTGGTTTTTATATAGCGCTTTATCTACCTACATGTAGGTACCCAGAGCGCTTTACAATACATTATTACCCCAGCAGACCATAACAATCCAGAACCTTCTCAGTGCAAGCTGCCGTTTATACAGCGCCTCGAACACTAACATTATGACAATATCTTTCACTGTCTATAGCCAGGTACCCGTTTTACACTTGGGTGGAGTGAGGAAATTCATGTAAAGTGCCTTTCCCAAGGACAAACGTCGGCCCTGCCACAAGCCAGGATTCGAACTCACAACTTCTCGATTGAAATCCGAGGGCCTAACCATTAGGCCACCGACGCCACATTTACGTATTTCTAATTTACGTTCCAGCTATTCACGTTCCGACCGGAACTTATAAATCATAAATTTAGGTTCCGAGTTTCACTGTAATATTCGTTCCGACCACGGTTTTAATTTGTGAACCACAAACATGCCATTTTTTTTTTAATTCCACGTCAAACGATGGAAGGGACAAAACACCTATCGAAAATATCCCAATAATTTTTCAGAAAAAAATGAAAAGAGGAGAATAAGGAAACAATCAAAGTCGTTCCTTATGATATATACACTTGTATGATACAAAATATTTTATTGAACATAGACATTAACGGCAAACTAGCCACTCAAATTTATGATAAACGGTATGATTTCAGCTTTACTATCGTCAATTTCGCATATTTATGTAGCAACATTCCATCATCACCTCATATGGTGTATATTCGATACGCAAGAGCTTATTCTGCGTATGATCAGTTTTTAATCGAGACAGGGCTTCAACAGTCACGTTTAAAGACAGCATTTCGCAAATTCTATGGTCGTTATAACAATCTAGTTTACCAGTATATCCTGCCATTTGGGTAAAATGCCGTTTGAAGTGTTTAATCCCATTAGCAAATTGTTTAAGCCGTTCTTTATACACTGAGTTGTTGACTACGGATTACTCCATTTAATCAGTGCCGGATCAAGATAATGGGCTCACGGTGGGTGTAACCGGTCGACAGGGAATGCTTACTCCTAAGCACTTGCTCCCACCTCTGATGCATCCAAAGTTCCGTGTTTGCCCAAATCTTGTTTCGTATTCTGTTTGGGACTTACCAGATCGTTATCTTCGCCTTTTCATTCAGCGAATATTTGAACATTTCCACTTAGCCAGCACAGATTACCTGTACATTTTTTTTCAAAATGTTGTTTAAGTAGGAAGGCACCTGACCTGTGTGAGGGGAACACGAGGGGTTCGTTTAATACCCATGCTTATTTTTTATTTTAACAAAATAAGTGCTACATCTTCCACCACTTTCACCGACTGGCTGCTTGTATACCCAATTGCCGAAAGTATTCAGACAAAAAGAAACATCAATTCACACTGAGACAATCTGGATTGGGATTTCTATACTTGGAATGACTCTCACTTGCTAGGATATAAAATGGCGAAGTAACAAAGT
>CAJDSM010000578.1:0-10579 GCA_903981925.1 Ostrea lurida
TTCTGAAAAATATGCGAGGGATTCTTTATATATATTAGGCAGCCGGTCATTTGATTTGATTGATTATTTACTGTTTTTTACGTCCCAACCTCTTGGAGAATAATAATTCAACCTCATATGGAGACGGTCACCACTGCGGGTTGAGGGGTCTGCAAAATTTGGTTCTATGCTTGGCACTTCAGGACCTTGAGCAGGATATTCCCGGGGAGTGGTGGATCTTTTTCGTGCCCACACCTGCCTGTGACCTGCTGTGACACGGGACCTCGGTTATTCCGTTCTCATTCGAATGACCACGCACCCCATTTAGTCGCCTCTTACGACACGCAAGGGGATGCTGGGGACCTATTCTAACCGGGTCAGCCGGAGAAGTTGAAATCACAATTTTCTTGAGTGACAAACAAAAAAAGACAGTCGGTCCTTCGCTGTGGTTTAAATCATTACGTTTTTTAAAAGTTCTTGGATTTCCACTGCAAATCACAACTGCTATAAATATAAAGCAGGTGTGTGCGGAGTGGAGACAAACAACCGATATATCTCACTCATTTGAGAGTATACAGAAAACAACTGACTTTGCATGATTAAAAAAAGGAGGTAAACTTTAATAAATAAATAAAAACGAAAAATGTTCCTTGCTTTAAAATAGATAAAAGATATAAAGGAAAAAACCCACAAACATTATAACAACAACAAAAGGCGCCATAGTCGTAGATATACATAATATCAATATATTTATTTTAAATATTCCCAGCTTCCTCAATCACTAGGCTTATGCCGGCCACAATGCAATCATTAATCCATTATGGATCTTCTGTGCAGACGGTAACAATTTTTGTTTTATATTGTCATAAGGGGTTTCCCTAGCTCAAAGAACCGGGCAGACTCTATCTTTTCTTTACACATGTATTTCTCGTCAAACACCACCTTTGCAAAACTACGCACTGACGTAAATATTTACGTCACCTCCGAGGTGACGTAGATTTACGTCGCAATGTACGATGCAACGTGAATTACGACGTTTTCGTGAAACGCCAAAATTCGCCTACGTACTAACTACATCCCTCTTACGTACTACGTAAGAGTCACGACGCTTTTGTGAAACGCTGCCCAGGTCTTCAAACAGTCTGTTGGAGTTCCCATAGGCACAAATTGTGCCCCTTTATTAGCTAACCTGTTTTTATATTCCTATAAGGCATAATTCATTCAAAAGATTCTATATGAAAAGAAGAAAATCTCTCGCGGTGGCTTTAATTTGACATATCGATATTGACAACGTTTTAACTACATGTACATGTAATAACAATGATGATTTTCATTCATACCTCGATTCAATATATCCTAGGGAACTAGAGATAAAATACACCACAGACTCCTCCATGTCTGCTTCCTACTTGGATATTTTATTGAACATAGACATTAACGACAAACTAACAACTCAACTTTATGACAAACGGGACTATTCAGTTTCTCCATCGTCAGCTTCCTTCATTTATGTAGCAATATTCCATCATCACCTGCACATGGCGTGTATGTCTCTCAACTTATTCGATACGCAAGAGCTCGTTTTCCGTATAATCAGTTTCTGAATTTAGGCAGGCTACTTACAAACAACTTGTTGTTGCAGGAGTTTCAACAGTCACGTCTAAATATAGCATTTCACAAATTCTATGATCGTTATAACGAATTAGATTGCCCGCATGGCCTGTCAAATGCTGTCTTATGTGTTTCATAGCAATTGTTAAGCTGTTTTTCGTATAATGATTTGACTACTTATGACTCCGTTTACCTGATTAAAACAATGGACTCACGGTGGGTTTGACCAGTCAAAAGGGGATTATTATTCCTAGGCACCTGATTTCACCTCTGGTACAGACCCTAAAGAGTGCTACTCCCCCACTTGCATGGAACAAAATGAAAAGATTCTTGCACGGAACGGTCCACGGTTTGCACGAAACGCTTTGCACGAAACACTGTTCATTTCTTGAATGATGAAGCGGTAGGCAAGGCTTGCAAGATTAGATTAGTGAATGATGGTGAATGGTTTACATGGAATGGTAGGCGTAGGCTGTACGCTGGAGTTGTTATAGGCATTATTCGTGTCAATTTTACGGGTTCGATTAAATTCTAAAATATCTCAGACGCAATGATACAGAAATAACCTTGAAATTAAAAAAAAAATTGGGAAAGAAATAGTTGTGGTCTATTTTTGAAATGAATATATCTGCTACATTTAATATTGTTTTTTAATTATAATCATAATTATAATTTCTGTATTAAATGACGAAAAATATAAAGACTTGGAAAGCAGGTAACAACACAGGCACCTGGATGTGAAATTTTTGTTCACGCCCCCCCCCCATCCCCGCCCTTTTCAACTATGAAAAAATAAATATAGAAACGATAAATTATCTACAATATGTTATTTCCCCACCAATCACTCTCTTTAATCGATCTGTATAGTTATTTTCCCCTTTCTGCAAGCTTTTAAAATGACCACTTGTGAGTCTAAAAGTCGTTTACGAGTACTCACACATTACATGAATCTGAGATAATACATCCATTTTGATGATTTGCAAAGTAACATTTATATGTGACACATTGAACAAATTATGTTGTACTACTGAACCTCTTCTATTGACATTGAACTCCTGTTGACACATTGAAACCCTTCTATTGTCACACTGAACCCCTTCTGTTGACATACTGAACCCTTCTATTGACACGTTGAACCCTTCTATTGACACATTGAAACCCTTCTATTGACACATTGAACCCCTTCTGTTGACACACTGAATCCCTTCTGTTGACACATTGAATCCCTTCTGTTGACACATTGAACCCCTTCTGTTGACACATTGAACCCCTTCTGTTGACACATTGAACCCCTTCTGTTGACACATTGAACCCCTTCTGTTGACACATTGAACCCCTTCTGTTGACACATTGAACCCCTTCTGTTGACACATTGAACCCCTTCTGTTGACACATTGAACCCCTTCTGTTGACACATTGAACCCCTTCTATTCACACATTGGACCCTTCTGTTGACACACGGAACCCCTTCTATTGACACATTGATCCCCTTCTATTGAACAACATTGTATTCCCATTCTGATGACTACATGAATCCCTTCTGTCGACTACATTAGAAACCCCTTCTCTGACACATTTGGATACCCTTCCTAATGACACACTGAATCCTTCCATTGACACACTGAACCCCTCTGTTGACACATTGAACCCCTTCTGTTGACACATTAAACCCCTTCTATTGACACATTAACCCCTTCTGTTGACACATTAAACCCCTTCTAATGACACATTGAAATCCTTCTATTGACACACTGAACCCTTCTATTGACACATTGAACCCATTCTAATGACACATTGAACCCTTCTATCGACACATTGAACCCCTTCTATCGAGACATTGAACCCCTTCTATTGACTAACTGAACCCTTCTATTGACACATTGAACCCCTTCTGTCGACACTTTGAACCCCTTCTGTTGACACATTAAACCCCTTCTATTGACACACTAACCCTTTCTGTTGACACATTGAACCCCTTCTATTGACACATTGAACCCCTTCTTTTAACACATTGAACCCCTTCTGTTGATACACTTAACCATTCTGTTGGCACAATAAACCCATTCTGTTGACTTATTGAACTCCTTTTGTAATTGAAATCCTTCTGTTGACACACTAACCCCTTATGTTGACACATTGAACTTATTCTGTTATCCTGCTGTTGTCGACCTTTCTCCTCATTACAAAGAGTACGGTGACAACTTTTTCTCAAAAGATGCGTTGCAGCGTATGGCATTGCGAATTCCTGTGTTAATAGTAAAATGCGAACTCCATTATCCATGAAGGGCAAATAGTAAAGCTTATTTGATTTACACTGCACGACCGTCGCAATTAATACTACACATTGCGCTCTCGTAGCATTGGCATGAAGGTAATATAACGAACAATGTACAATACCATAATTTCGATAACGAATATAAATTTAAACGGTAGGAAACACAGATCCTGGAGATATATAATATGGGAACAAATGATTAAACTTCGAAGGAGTAAACATCCCCTCTGGGCCTATGATACCCGTTATATGCCCTGCATCTTTTTATTAGGTTCATTGAGTAATCCGTAGCTACATTTATTGTGTAAATAACTGATTAAAAATTGATATATAACAAGGCATACATCTATCGCTGGTCGTTGCCGGTTCTATTTGTATAGGACATCATTCTGGTGAGCCATTAGAAAGAATACCTCCAAATATTCCTATCTGAAACTTTGAAATCCTACTTTGTCCTCTTCATGACTACAAAGCTCGCCGCGTGAAGAATCATAAATCCATACTTTTCAAAACTACGTATTTCTTTATAGGAGGAATATTTTTGGACCTGGATGACGATTTTGAAAGATTTGTACATATTCTAGTCTCATCTAAAAAGTTTTGTTTTAGCAGATTTGGGTCATGACTTGATACTTGGACTACCATTATATACCATAACTTCAATGCAAGTAAGTTTTTTAATCTCCTTAACCCATTTTTAGGAGAGAAAAACTGACACACCGACAATATTTTACTGCATATTAAATCATCTACTAATGAGGGAGTACAAAGACTCCTAGTTAAAAAGCAACCAAAACTATCGCTTTAAATTTACACTGCTAAGCTCCGTGAGAGGTTCGATTACAATTGGCCTCATATTTCTCGAGAAGTCAGAACAAACGACGATCAGGCTACGGACAAAACCCAATGACCCACACAAAATACTATAACAAATAATATCTACAACGGATTTACAATGTCAATCTTATATGAACATATTTGATGACAAATTTAAATGAAAAAGAGGTAAACACATCATTATTATTAACTTATTAGGAAATATTTTTCTAAGTACTCACGCTATTTTGCATTTTATGCGACCATTCTTCAGGGTCTTTTTAAGTGCTGCATTGTTTCTTAGTGCGTAGCGAATTTTGCGTCTAAAATGAATTTTGAAATACGTAAACATTACGAAAGAATACGTTTAATGTTAAGCACCTATAAATGTAAATAAGATACATCAATACGTACGTTACCAACAATTCTAACAATACATTTACTAATATCATAATTAGGTGCGTGTGTAAGAGTGAATGTGATAAAAGAATGGAAGAAAGAGGAAGTTAGCGAGACAGTTACTGTAATGTATTAAAATAAAACAATACAAAGAAATCATTTTCATTCAAAAGACAAAAATATGAATTCATACTTAAACTTACCTAGTTATTGATGGCTGATTTCCGAAACCAACAGGCAGTTGGGGATTTTGAGGATAACCACTATAATAACAGTTATCCTCCTTACTGTATCCTCCATTTAGTGCTTTTTTGTCGCCTGTTGGTGGTGAAGAACTGTGAGCATCTATTTTTATCAGCAGGGCCAATGCCATAGCAGCAATCATCAAAGACAAATGCATGATTCTCAGCCTAGAACGTGCACGAAAGGATGCAAGTTAGGCACAGATTGATTGTTTAATAGCTATACTAGACTGAGCCATGTGTACCAGTAAATCCATGAGCATATTTCATGTACCATTTCCTATAACCACTGCCCTATAACGTTTTATCCATATTTTCTAGCCTTTCATTCTTATCAAATATCTCTTTGAGATAGATCGGAGCTAGTCACACTCTCTTTTATTTGCAAACCAAATAACAATTGTTATCGTGTTTTCAAAACATTTGGGGGCCAGGTTCTCTTCATCCCCTCCCCATCCCTTAATTTACGTATCTGCTTTTATCCAGTTCTAAAATCAGTAAAAGTCATCAAGCATAACATATCAATTTAGGTAGCCAAGGGTTGTATGGTACAATCCATTACTCACAGACCCTTGGCAGATTGCGCCACGAAAACTGTGAACTGCAGTAATGACACCTAGTGGATGTGCTGAATTCTGACCTAATAAGCTAGCCAATCGGATACTGACTTTTATGATACTATTTCCTGTGTGGACCCAGGTTAAAATAGGTTCTCAGTACCCATTGTTTGTCTTAAGAGACGATTAAATGGGGCGGCCCTTCGGATGATACTGCAAAAACTGAGTTCCCATGTCACAGCAGGTGTGGCACGATGAAGATCTATCCCTGCTGAATGTCCTAAGCAATGGTGACGTATCTATATGCATTTGAGTGAAATATTCTCAAGAGGGGCGCAATCAATCAATCATGATACTGTTCGTTAGTTATTCTAAACAAGTATGGGAAAATCGACTAAAGAAAAGGTTGAGATAGTCTTTAAAATAAAATTAATAGCGGACTATTTACGAGCTATAGAAAGTATTAAAAATAGAGCGAGATGAAGCACCAGAGGAGAAAATCTGAAGACACTTATTTATCAGATTTTTCATGTTGCGTTTGAATTCCGAAAAAAAAAATGCTGTGTGTGTCTTATTTCCTGACTCCTTTGTATCATGAAGGAATACTAGTAGTTGAATATAATCACAAATTCGTACCACATGCAACAGAAAAGCTTATTCTCGAAGAACGTGCAACATATGTAAAGGGGCAGATTGCCATTTTGACACGAATTGTAATTTCCAACTTTTGACAATTGTTTAAAATCTTTAATTTGTCCTACGATATATCAGTGGTAGTTGACCCCCATGAAACTTTTCATAAACACCAAACATGCTTTGCTTGTTAGTATGAATAAAAACTATATTTTTAATGGCTCAAAGGTCCTACCCTGGAGTGAATTTGAACTTTGTCATAATTTTATGGCATAATCTGTTGAAATTTTGTGGGGAAGAGATTGGACAAAAAACCTTGGCTTGCAAACACGATAACACATTCGCAAACAATAACTTCGTGTAGTAGCTCACTAAACTAAAATTTTAATTAATGATTCGTTTAAGCACCTTTCAAGAAGCACAGTTTCGCCATCGAAAAAATAATACAGGCTCTCAATTATTTTATATGAATTTTTCGTGATTTTACCCGGAATAGTTAAAAAGTTTTTTTCTTTGCAAGAAAGAGATTCTAAAGTCCAAATTTTGCTGTGTTTTGATGCAATATATGAATGTTATAAAACTTGTCTATGCAATCCGGGTTTTTTTTAAATAAAAATATCTATGAATATCGAAAATCTATGGATAAAATATTCAAAAAACATTTCACTTAGAAATAGGATATGTTGAAGAAATATATCTTAAAAAGAAATTGAAATGAAATTGCCAAAATTTAGAACTATTTGTTTATTTTTCAAATTTAAACCAAGCCGATCGAAATTACACAAAAAAAGTCATAGAGAAGAATTGTAAAATAAGAAAACTGCATTCCCTGATGTAAATGGTTTACACATTAAATATGATTTTTATAAAGGAAATACATTCTTGACGAAATGTCCTACAATTACCAGTAATATGAATTTCAGTAATTTCTATCAATTTCGATCAGGATCGTACTTTTTCTCCTAGCGGTGAATAAATCTGAAATATAGCGATATATCTAAATTAAGACCATCTTCATTTCAAAATTTCATTTTAAAATATACTTGTCTAACATGTATATCTTTTAATTAACCTGGGTTTTTTTTTAAAGATTAAAAAAATATCAACAAATAGCGTTTTCAATATTCGTAAACATTTTTTCTCTCTAAATAATCATAACTTCTATCGGGGTCTTGTTTTATTAGATATTCATATCATGCACCAAATCACAGCGTAATTTGGATACTAGAATCTCTTATTTGTAAGCAAAACACATTTTTCATCATTCTAGAAAACAAATCACAAAAAAAATATAGAAAAAAAAATTGAGAACTTGTATAACTTTTTCGAAGGTGAAACCATGCTACTTCAAAGGTGGTTAAACGGAATCATGAAATAAAATATTGATGTATTGAGCCTCCTTAAAGCATTTCTTAAATTCTATGGTCGTTATAAGGACTTAATTTGCCAATATGACCTTCCATTAGGTCATATGCTGTCTGATGTGTTTCATAGGAATTGTTAAGCCGTTTTTCATACCCTGATTTGACTACGAATTGCTCAGTTTACCTAACTATAGGCTCACGGCTGGTGTGACGGTTAACAGGGAATGCTTACTCCTTCTAGGCACCTGATTCCACCTCTGGCGCGTCCAGAAGTCCATGTTTGACCAACTCTTGTTTTTGTATTCTATAAGGGACTTACGAGATTTGATCACTATTCGCTATCTTTGTCTTTACGTTTCCTACTAGATTTGACTACGGGTAATCCCGTTTACTTTATTTCGACTAAGGGCTCACGGCGGGTGTGACCGGTCAGCAGAGGGTGCTAACGCCTCGGGAAATAGTCCTGGCTTCGGGGAACTGGAATCTTGCTAACTCCCTCAGCGATATACGTTAACTGTATAATAACTAACTCTCGTGCAACTGGGTCCAGGTGAATTATTTAAAATTGCATCTATCATGGATCACAAATCTAACTTGCTGATAGTGAACGGTTTCATTTTTGTATGTTTGGTATAAGATAGTAATTCCAAAATATTTGGCTTTTAATTATAAGTGTTCTACAAATAGATGGCTTTCATATGAAAATAAGTTCTATAGCTACCGGATTTGCTTTTCCGATCAAGCATAGGTAAATAAGTTAGGTATACACGGCGCGAGAGGTACCGCTAAAAAGTAGACCCTTACAGCAGGGGGTGCTTACTCATCCTAGACACCTGTTCCGACTTCCGCTATATCAAAGCATCCATGTTTCTCCTACACTAAAAATTCTATTTTTAAGAGGACTTAAAGGGCTTTTTCATTGTTGGCTTTCTTCACTCTTTCATGTAAACTATATTTTGAAAGATTTTTTATAGAATTGTCACCTACGAATATTAATTTTTGATACAATAAGGTATCGAACCTATAACCAACTATTTTAATGTTGCAACAGATATATTAATACGTGTATCATTTCTACAGCTCGGTGGTTTTGGAACGAATTGCAACTGTGTACCTTATCGTATCGCATTTCTTAGAGGTTATCGATGTGTCGTATGGAATTATTTTTATTGAAATATATGTTTCTACTACACTACAAAACCAACTTTATAGATAAAAAATTCTTTGACAGATATTGTGCTTAACATGCTAAATTTATATTTACAGTAAATAAGAAAAGAATCTTACATTTTTTTTTCGGGTGATACAGGTATCACCGAATTTTGGACGTTTAAACTGCATCAATACACGTGCATTGATGAAACGTTTTACCGTCTAAAATATCGGTGATAACCTGCATATAACCCCAAAAAATATAAGATTTATTTCTTATCATTTAATTTTATATTACAACCAAATAACGTTCATTAGACTTTAATTGTTGTTCAGGTACGTAATTGAAATATCAACTCAATTCTCAAAATGTGTTTTAACCAATGAGAATCGGCGCTAGGTAATCACTTAAAATAATAATAAATGAACGTGATGACTACCTTGTTCCGACTTCCGCATATACCTCAAATGCCACCATGTGGCTCTCTGACCTACTACTAAAATTCTATTTTTAAAGAAGACTGATAAAGGGCTTCTTTTCAATTGTGGCTTTCTTCAACGTCTTCCATGTAAACTTATCTTGAAAGAATTCACTTTAATAGAACTCATTGTCAACCTACGAATTATATAATTTGAATACACAATAAGGTATCGCGAACTTCATAACCACACCTGTTGAATGTTGAGACAGATACCATTTAATACGTGTATATTTCTAACGCTCGGTGGTTATTGGAAACGAGAGAGATTGTTTGTAAGTATTAGGTATGACGTTATATTAGGAGTATATTCACGAGAAACTCGGCTGGTCCGTTGGAATTAATGTTCTTATGACAGAGCACAGAGATTGTTTCTTACACACAACTACAAAACCAACATTATAGATAAAATCTTGACAGCTATTTGGTGCCGTTGGAAGCATGCAAAGTTTAATTATCAAGGAGATAGCCATACAGACTGAAAGCACATCTGAGCAGGAAGATGTAGTGTAATTGTCTACTTCGAATAACAATTTGGGATCGCTATTGAAGTTTATATCTTTTTTTTTTTTTTCGTCCTTTTTCCCCTTTTTTCTGTCTTTTTTTTTATCTTCCGGGTGAATCACCTATGCCATACCGGAAATTGTTGGACGTCTTAAACTGCATCAATACACGTGCATTGATGAAACGTTTTAACCGTCTAAATTCATCGGTGATAGACCTCACATATAACCCAAAAAATATAAGACTTTTATTTCTTATCATTTAATTTTATATTACAACCAAATAGTTCATTAGACTTTAATTGTTGTTCAGGTACGTATAATATAACTCAATCTCAAATGTGTTTTAACCAATAGAATCGCGGGCTAGGTAATCACTTAAATAATAATCAATGAACGTGATGACTTGACGTGATGACTTTGACTCTTCGCAATCCGTCAACTTCCTTTTCTATGTACTATGTACCACTATCGCCTGCTATGGCTGTATGTCTCTCAGTTGATTTCATAACAAGGGCATGCCATGCCTATGATGATTTTTAAACGCGAGCCCAACTACTGACCAAAAC
>CAJDSM010000578.1:24604-42004 GCA_903981925.1 Ostrea lurida
GACCCGCGATCACGAACCTGGGACACCGGTCTCACTTACCACTTTCATGAGCCCAGGACACCGATGACATCCAAGCCCAAAGGCAGCTAGGTGTGCGTTTTCGTTCATTTCCGACAGTACATGTACCAGAGACGGACGCTCTTATTCCGGTTCTAAATGAAGGAAGTCAAGAACTAAACAATTTGTTATACCCCTTAAAAACAGTTCCTACAATATTCCTACGAAAAAAAGGTCCAACATCATGACTGTGGGACCGGGTGGCCGGAAGAACTGTTAAAATTCACTTGTTAAAATGACTGTTGGCCCGCTGACGTCATGGTGTTGTATGGGCTAAATTGTGTTATCTTTTCCTCATTCGGGACCGGGTCCGGTGGCTTCAGTTTGTAGATAGAGCTCTCGCCGTCGCTGATCGGGAGGTACGTTGCGTTCGAGCCCCGCTTGCTCGGCACACGGCCGCTGGGTGTCAAACCTAAGACATGAAAATAGGTAGTGATTGCTTCCCTTCGCAAGCTCTCGGCAATTAGAGTGAGAATCACGGGGTCTTTCAGATATGACCTTAAAAACGGAGGTCCCCGTGTTCGCTAGCAGGTGTGGCCGCTAACAGACACCCTCACTGCTTAACAAGCCATGGTTGCTAAAGCATAGGGTACCTAAATTTGCAAGCCCTTCACCGGCACTGGTGACTGTCTCTCAAAATGAGTAATATTCTCACGGGACGAAAAACAACAATTAATCAATCAATCAATCCTCATTCGGCAAACCTCGGCTAATTCCTTCTGTATAACCATCAGTTAGATGTAATCAGCCGAAGTGTGCGAGTGATTTATTCCAGTCGTTTTGGATTATAAAACACGAAATGGCGGTGGTCGTATCGGGCCTGCGGCAAATGAGATGACAATCAAGCGATGCTTGAAAGCAGGGGCCAGCAAAAACACAAATAAAAATTGAATATATTCTCGGTGAATATTTTCCTTTGGCATTGTTGGACTTATCACTGATCTTCGGGATAACTGGCGAACGAATTGATAGGCATAGCCGCCTATTGATGCATTCTATGTTTAGTAGGGTATAACAAAACAGTTGTTGACTGCGGGTAAGAGGGAAACAGTTCGATCTGTTGGACCGGGAGTACAAGTGTTGCCCAAGCCCGGACTTGTTGCCGTATGAACAAGAGCTCGAACCGCATCCACAGAAAAAGAACAGGCTTCTCTGGAGCTACAGGTAAAAGACCGTGCTACGAACACCAAATTGTAGTCATTGATTGTTCACGCGGCGTCGGAAGGGGAGAGCCAGTTGCCATTCCCCAATTGCCATCAGGAAGCTAGGGACGATCCGTCGGACTCTTGTAAACACAAGCATTCCAGAAAGAATTTCCACTTAAAATTCTAACTTAAGAAAAGCTTCTAATGGGGATCAGAAATGCCAGGAAAGGATTCCGCACCGGTGATTGTATGACACGGAAAGTTTTTCCCATAGCTGACATGCATTCGGAGAGAGTGAGGTCAGATTGAGATACAATTGGTATTGGAGGAGGAAACACATTCCAAGAAGGAGCTGTGGACCAAAGAAAACAGATCATTAGACGTTTTGTATTTTCTTTCCTGAGCAAATCTGAGAATGCCCTGGATGAGAAAGGAATCTTAGGATCCTTACCGAAAATTAGAAATATTAAGAGAAACGACAAACGGACTCGATTTCAACCTCGCAGCCGCTTATTCTTCCCCGCGATCAATACCGCAGTGCCCGAGTGACGTATGTACACCTTCAGGACATAAAAGACTTAAAACAGTCGTTAGACTCCAATTGTTCTCCATTGTGTTTTTCTCCTCTCTCTCTCTCTCTCTCTCTCTCTCTCTCTCTCTCTCCGTCTCTCTCTCTCTCTCTTACCTCTCTATCTCTCCTCCTTCTCTTCTCTCTCTACTCTCTCTGGAAATAAAATTTCTTTGCAAAATGCGTTTAGTTCTGACTCAGCGTTTATGGTACTGTTCGCCACCCATCCACGTTTGTGATATTCAATCAAGAGTTTTTGACTGAGTTAATCGCGTGTTTAACAAAGTACCTTCCGATAGAGGTTAAACCTCTTCTTTGTATAACTCATTCCGCGGTCAATATTGTGTCTCCTAACTCCGTAATTATTCTTCTCGTTATATATATTTCTAATCACAAGTCCAGTATTAATTACCTCAGTTGATGTAATTGTTAATCATATTCAATTGCAAGTATAAGTGTACTTGAAGCGGTCTGTACAGAAAAATGTCGAACGGACAGAATTCGTTTTATAGCAAACATAAAAAAAACCCCAACCATTTGCTGTGCGCGCTATTGGTTTCTTTTGTTTATTTCCGCTTGTTTACTTCTAAGTTCTATCAGTACATGTTCCCAAATCAAGTCAAAAGGTGTGAATAAGATTAACGTCTAGGTCTTTATCTCTGCGGCCAAAAAAGAGGACATCTTTATCTAATTAACAGGGGATAGATTATGGTCCAGACCCGGTGGGACTATTACGTAACCAATACTCAAGCTGAGCCCGTCTTCTCTCTCTCTCTCTCTCTCTCTCTCTCTTCTCTCTCTCGTCTCTCTCTCTCTCTCTTCTCAATTGTTTTATTAATTCAGATCGTTTAACTTATCTTAGTTTCTACTGTGTTAGAAAATGGCTAGTTGTACTGTTTTTTCATAAACGATTTAATTAAAAACAAATTGAATGTTAATATGTTTGGGATGCACGAAATAATATTTTATTCAACCAATTCTTCTCAATTTGCCTTATTTTATTTTTATGACTAAAATGCGTGGATTTCAAATTTTAAGCTGTGGAATCATGTGAGGAGCTTTATAACCAGAGTAAAGATAGGGAAGTTGTTATGTAAATATAATATACACACGGGAACGGTTACCTGAATAATTTTTGCTTTGTCTTTGATGTCGGAGGTTAAATCGGTCCACGCGTGACAAAATGGCGGACGCCACATATTTAAGCCAGAAGGAAAAAAATAGTGATCCTACATTGTTCGCGAAACATTAGAGGTCTTTCCACGCTTTTTCGGGTTTTTCAAAAAGTCAAACAATTGAGATTAACGCTACATATGAATGAAAAATAATAATTTAGAAGCAAGAAAAATTGTGACCTTCACCCTTTGACCTTGACCTTCATTTGCAAGGTCAAATTCACATATCCCCATGTTCCAGTTTGTTATCGGTCAATCTGTACCGACTTCATTATATGAAGTTTTGATTTTTACGCATACATCGTGATACATCTTCCAGGGGCCCAATATATTCCTTAATATGGATATGACGATTCAGAAGTTTACTAATGAAGTAATTCTAAACCTTTAATTAGCATAGATATTGTTTTGTTTTTAATAATGTGAAGATGTACATAAATACTCATCATTATACTAGATAACGTTGCATTTACCACGATATTTATTTCTATATCCACGTAGGCAGTATATGTCCTAGAGATCATAGTGACATAGTAAGATCCGAAGAAAAGGGGAAGTTAAAATTTTGCAAATGGACTAACGATTCAATGTGCAGTAGTACTATTAATGCCAATCTCCGGCTCTAAGTTCTCACGTCCCCACTTTGTCTATAAAGTTGAACGCTGGGACTAGTGGAAGAAGCAAGACAATGACACTCCACTTTTCCTCTGCATTTCAGGTGACGTTGACCTTTGACAGTTGACCTTCAGTTTCAAGATTCAAGGTTCAAGCCTGTAGTGACCAGACTCTACCAGTTTTGTATTCGATTCGCGTTAAGGAGTCTTAGGCCTGACCATGTATTGAATATAAAAGGGGTAATTTGGTAAAGTAATTTCCCTTTGTGATCGAATAACGTACATATCGCTACAAACCTGTCCGTCAGTCCATTAGTGCGCTTGACACAGTCAATAACATACCGGACTTAAAGAGGGAACCTTCAGACCGTGAGATTTCACACATTACACGTATAGATTCTAGTGCAAATGATTCATAAGTGCAACGAATTATGTTGTGCCCGGCTTTGAACTACGATTTAACATTCTTGATAAGAACTAGGTTTGTTGTGCAAGATAGCTACTGATCAACTCGCCTAATCAAAGATCAGAAGGTTCCATACAGCTTTTCCTCAATGAAGGGTGCTCATAATTAGCCAAGTCCGATCGTAAGGAAGGACCAGTAGGTGTTAATGATGCAATAACTTGACTCATCTTAAGGACGGGAACATGTACTCATAATTCTCTGACATCTTATGCTATCATGACTCTAGGATATTAACAGACAACGTTGTGTGATTGATTTAAAGTAGGCCATGTTTCTCGCATATTTCACGCAAAGAGGCCAAATATCTATCGTCCACTCGCATTAAAAACAATCTCAATAACTATCTCTTCATATAGCGCAACATGAAAGCTAGTGAACGCAGATTTATCCGGTAGGACTTTTTACAAGTTGGTGCACAGATCTTATTGATTGATAAATGGGGTTATGGTTTGTGCTACATAAATGTTAACCCTCTGTCTCTATCAATCTTTACTGATAAATCAAAGGATGACAGAGACACATATATAAATAGCATAGGTGGAGTCAGGGTGTATAAGTCCATGCACCCTGGTGGTACGTCGCAAAAAGTTCTCTATATATGCATAGTCTCTTTCCTTTAACAATTGTTTATGCTACTCCACAAGTGAACAGAAGAGTGAAATCTCAACTAGACTCCTGGTTTCTGAGAGAGTGTGCAGAGTGAATATCTGCAATTAGTATGCCATGAATATCCGGTTAGAAAATTCTCTTACATTTCGTTTATTTCGTATATGTTTACATTAAAAGGCGTAAAAAATTTGATTTTTTGGGAAGCCAGAGGAAGAAGGCAGAGGACGATAGCTTTCAGCATCGCATAAAGGTGCCAAAGAGTATAAAATAATTAGTAATCAAGTGCAAAGAAACTAGATCCAATATCAAGAATAAATTTGCGGTATCTTGTAGCCACAAAGAATAGAGGTGGAAAGATTAGAGACCATCATTTAATCACAAAATACTTATGCAATTAGGTGATGATAGTTAGATATTCGTGATTCATAATACGTGGTCTTAGCATAAATTGATATCGTGTTGGATATTAAACAAGATTGAAATATCGCGCAATATGTCTGTGAGCGAACTTGTTTTCTGAGTGATCGTTCGCCATTTTGATGCGCAATTTACCTTTTACTCCAACTGTGAACTGTCTCATTATTCCTTGTGGTTGTTATGTTTGAAATAGAATCGGTTAAATGTCGTGGTTGTGTTTATTTCAATAAAATGTTGAATTGCACGCCAAGAATTCTAATTTACTCTCAATATTCCACGAGTATCAAGTTTTCCATTACCGGGATTCCGCCTAAATTGATGTTTAATCGAACTGATACTTGTTTAACCATTGTTATTTTAGTACAGGATTTATGTCCATACGTCACGTTGATACATGTTCGCAGTAGAACATTGTACTCGCAGATGTGCAAATGTGAAGTTAGTGATAGCGCAGATGTTGTTTAAAGCTGGCGTACATAACCAGTTGTAATTATGAGCCTCTGCCTCTAGATTTGAGACAAACATATCGTTCAAGCCTTTGTCAGCTGGAATAACACGATTCAAGGCATCTATCTCTTTTCCTCTTGCTATGCTAAACTATTGTACTAATTCTGCCCTCCCGTCTCTCAAGCCATCTTCGCAACACGGACTGCTGTTTGTTATGATATTTCTAGCCAAGCGGTGTTTTTATACTGCGATACTTATGACTATGTCTTCATTGTGACCTTTTTTTGTCCCATTTTATGCAAAGTAAATCAAGTTCTTTTTCATATTTGAACCCTGAGTCCGTCTGACATTACTCAGCTCTGATAGAAATGCAGAATGAGAGACGAAGTTCTGTCGCCAATTTGATGACTGTGAGTTCTCTGAAGTTGAGGGAGTCTGCTTTAAAGATTTAAATTTGATCTCTTACGATCTTCTCTGTTTTTCTAACCCTAAATGTTATAGCAAAAATATATTTCATCACGTATATCCTGTTTATTCTGTAGTGATAATCAACCTTCTGTTTTGTTAATCCTGGCAATATATTCCAGAATGGAAATGAAGCAGAGATACACAGAGAATAGACTATCATTAAGTTATGCAAGGAAGTTCAGTCGAATTCTGCGTTCAAACCTGGACCAGTGAAAGTTGATTAGTTCCGTTGAGTCTTTATGTGCGATCTCACATCATGACTGTTGGACCGGGTGGGCCGGAAGAACTGTTAAAATTCACTGTGTATAAAAATGACTGTTGGGCCCGCTGACGTCAGTGTTGTGTATGGCGCTAAATTGTGTTATCTTTTCCTCATTCGGACCGGTCGCGGTGGCTCAGTTGGTAGAGCTCTCGCCTCGTGATCGGGAGGTACGTTGCGTTCGAGCCCCGTTGCTCGGCACACGGCCGCGGGTCAAACCTAAGACATGAAAATAGGTAGTGATTGCTCCCTTCGCCGAAGCTCTCGCAATTAGGAGTGAGAATCACGGGTCTTTCAAGATATGACCTTAAAAACGGAGGTCCCGTGTCGCAGCAGGTGTGGCACGCTAAAAAACCCTCACTGCTAACAAGCCATGAGTGCTTAAGCATAGGTCTAATTTGAGGCCCTTCACCGGCAATGGTGACGTCTCTCAAAATGAGTGAATATTCTCGAGGACGAAAAACAACAATTAATCAATCAATCAATCCTCATTCGGCAAACCTCGGCTAATTTCTGTGTAACCATCAGTTAGATGTAATCAGCCGAAGTGTGCGAGTGATTTATTCCAGTCGTTTGGATTATAAACAGAAATGGCCGGTGGTCGTTTCGCTGCGGCAAATGAGGATGAAATCAAGCGATGCTTGAAAGCAGGGGCAGCAAAACACACAATAAAAATTTGATATATTCTCGGGAATAGATTTTTCCTTTGGATTTTGGACTTATCACTGTCTTTTCGGGATAAACCTGGCGACGAATTGATAGGCATAGGCCGGCCTATTGATGCAATTCTACTGTTTAGTAGGGGTATAACAAAACAGTTGTTGACTGGGGTAGAGGGAAACAGTCGATCTGTTGGACCGGAGTACAAGCTGTTGCCCAAGGCCGTATACTGTTGCCGTATTGAACAAGAAGCTCGACGCATCCAACAGAAGAACGGCTTCTCTGGAGCTACAGGTAAAGACCGTGCTAGCGAACACCAATGTAGTCATTGATGTCACGCGGACGCTCGGAAGGGAGAGCAGTGCCATTCCCCAAATGCCATCAGGAAGCGAGGACGATCCGTCGGACTCTTCTAAACCACAAGGCATTCCAGAAGAATTCCAACTAGAAGATTCTAACTTAAGAAAGCTTCTATGGGAATCAAGAAATGCAGGAAAGGATTTCGCCGTGATTTTGACACGGAAGTTTTTCCCATAGCTACATGCATTCGGAGAGAGTGAGGTCAGATTTGAATACAATTGGTATGGAGGAGGAAAACATTCCAAGAAGGAGCTGGACCCAACAAGAAAACAGATCATTAGACGTTTTGTATGTTTCTTCTTCCCTGAGTTCAAATCTGAGAATGCCTGGAGAGAAAGGATTCTTAGATCCTTACGAAAATTAACGAATATCTAAGAAGAAACGACAAACGACTCGATTTCAACCTCAGCAGCCGCTATTCTTCCCGCGATCAAACCGCAGTGCCCGAGTGACGTGTACACCTTCAGGACTAAAAGACTTAAACAGTGTTAAAGACTCAATTGTTCTCTATTTTGTTTTCTCTCTCTCTCTCTCTCTCTCTCTCTCTCTCTCTCTCTCTCTCTCTCTCTCTCTCTCTCTCTCTCTCTCTGTGAAATAAAATTTTCTTGCAAAATGCGTTTAGTTCTGGCAGCGTTATGGTTACTTTCGCCACCCATTTCAGTTGAATTCAATCAAGGTTTCTATGAGTCGTGTTTACCGGTAATCCCAAGAAGTCAACCCTTTCGATTTAGTATAAACTTCTCCGGTCAAATATTGTGTTCTCCTAATCCGTAATTATCTCTTATATATATTTCTAATCACAATCCATAATAATTTACCTCAGTTGATGTAATTGTTAATCATATATCAACTGCAGATAAGTGTACTTGAAGGCTGTACAAAAAAAGTCACGGACAGAATTCGCTATAGCAAACAAAAAAAACCCAACATTTTGCTGTGCCGCTATGGTTTCTTTGTTTAGTTGCGCTTGTACTTCTAAGTTCTTATCAGTACATGTTTCCAAATCAAGGCAAAGGTGTGAATAAGTGTACGTCTAGGTCTTTATCTGCGGCCAAAAAGAGACACTTTCTAATTAACAGGGGATAGATTATGGTCCAGACACGGGGACTATTACGCTTACCAACTGAAGCGTCTCTCTCTCTCGCTCTCTCTCTCTCTCTCTCTCTCTCTCTCTCTCTCTCAATTTTTTATTAATTTCAGATTTACTTATCTTAGTCTCTGTGTTAGAAATGCAGTGTACTTTTTTTCATAACGATTTATTTAAAACACATTTGAATGTTAAAATGTTTGGAGATGCACGAAATATATTTATTCACAATATTTCAATTTGCTGTATTTTTTATTTCTATGAAAATGCGTGGATTTCAAATTTTATAGCGTGGATGTGAGAGCTTATAACCAGAGTAAAGATAGGAAGTGTTATGTAATAAATATACACACGGGACGGGTTACCTGAATAAATTTTGCTTTGTTTGTGTCGGGGTTAAATCGGTCACGCGTTGACAAAATGGCGACGCCACAATTTAAGCAAGAAGGAAAACAAAACTAGTGATCCTAATTGTTCGCGAACAATTAGAGGTCTTTCCACCTTTTCGGGTTTTTCAAAAAGTCAAACAATGAATTGAAAGCTACACATATGACATGAAAAATAATAATTTAGAAGAAGAAAAATTGTGACCTTCACCTTTGACCTTGACCTCATTTTCAAGGTCAAAATTCACATATCCCATTCCAGTTTGTTTCGTCTCTGTACGACTTATAATATTGAAGTTTTGAATTTTACGCAACATTCGTAACATTTCAGGGGCAATAATTCCTTAAAGGAATGACGGATTCCAGAAAGTTACATGAAGTCAATTCAACTTTATTAGCCAATTTTTTTAGTGAAGATTCCATATCAATATATTATACGGTTTACGATTTATTCTGATTTCAGTGGTTTTTGCGAAAGATACTGTAAATCCGAAA
The DNA here is from genome assembly GCA_903981925.1 of Ostrea lurida. Taxonomy (NCBI): domain Eukaryota; kingdom Metazoa; phylum Mollusca; class Bivalvia; order Ostreida; family Ostreidae; genus Ostrea; species Ostrea lurida. Next base: position 33,818 of record CAJDSM010000578.1, read on the forward strand.
AAAGGGGAAAGTTAAAATTTGTGATGTATTCAATGTGACTACTTGCACGTATCGTCTTTTAAAGTTACGACAGTGAGAAAAATGCATATTTTCCCTGATTTCAGGTGACGTTGACCTTTGACATTGACCTTCAGTTCAAGATCAAAGGTCAAGTATCCCATTCCAGTTTGTTTCATCTCTTTAAGGTTTATAATATTGAAGTTTTGAAATTTTACGTACATATCGTAAACTTTCAGGGTCAATAACTCCTTAAGGGACCGACGGATTCCCAATATAGATTTAGTGAAGATTTCATATCAATATGTTGTGCGGCTTCGGATTTACACTGATAATAATGGTTTTTGCGCAAGTAACTGTAACTCCTACAAAGGTCAAAGTTCAAAGCCGTAATGTAATATATCAAAAGTGGACTCAATTTGACTTCTTATGCGTATCATATCTAAGGTTTAGACGGTGTGAAAAATGCCCATTTTCAAAGATTTTTACGTAACAATCTCAAACTTTCAGTCACTTAACCCAGATTAGCCTATGACTTTAGTGAAGATTTGATAATATCTTGTATGGTTTCTAATGTCTACTGATAACAAGGGTTTTTTGCGTATAGTCCCATAAGTTCGCGAAAAGTCAAAGTTCAAGTACCCAGGGTGAAATCTAAAAGATCTTTCAAAATGTCGAATATAGCGGTTTACATTGTTTTTCGATATGTCTTAAGGCGTAAAATTTGATTTTGGCGGAAAGAAAAGACTAAAGAATAATAATAAGAAGAAACAGAACAATATCAAAAGGTCTTTCCACAGAAAGGTGGAAAGACCTCATAATAAAATATTAATTATTGATTTATAAACGTGTTTGCACGTTTGGATATTAAACGAATAATATCGCCAGATTCATAGAACTTGTTTCTGTCTAGCATATGCCGCATCTTATCTCACGGGGAACTGTCTCATTATCATTTTGTTATTAGAAAAGCGGACGGGGTTGTTGTTGCCCATTCTAATTATGTCCGAAGAAGTTTCATTCCGCATGTTACGATATTGTTTAACATTTTACTTAGTCTATTTATGTCGATACGTCAGAATCATTCTGAGATACATTTCTCCAAGCCAATGTGGCTGAGGTCTACATTACGATGCCCAGGAAAACCCCTGTTAATGTCTTTGCATCAACTTGAAAATCCCACCCATCCCACCCCTTTTTAACATGGACAACGTTCTGCTGCTTGCTTTTGGTTCTATTTTCAGGATTGTTGCGTCCAGCGCCCGATATCCGTCGCCGGAGGGTAACTCATGGGTGTTTTTGTGCGTTTCGCCGCAACCCCAACTCAAGGAGGAGGCTGCACCCACTAAGTCTGCAGCTTACATGCGATTGAACTTGAACAACTATGCAGTAGTGGATTGTTTGATTGAATATTAGCGTTTATTTGATGACATTATTTGGTTGGACCAAATTGATTGATTGATTGTCTGTACATTATTGATTTATTATATTGAATTGATTGTTTTATGTATTGATTGACTGATTGATTGAATTTGAATTGTGACGTTTGTGCACTTGCGTTTACCCAGTGCTCAATTCGCCCACTATGGGGCCGTCACAGTTTTGATTGATTGATTGTTTGAGGGGCGGCTCTTGTGGTACGCCCCAACCCATTTGAATCATCACCTGCGGCCAAGATCGCCCGAAAATACATAATATCTTCATTCAGTATGTGGGTTATGTGTTTGATCTTGAACAGGAATCGGTGATAATATGTGTTTATTCGCATAATAATGTTAGCTTGACAGAATAGCAATGTACTAGGAAACAGTTTATAATAGCAGAGAGAGAAAGAGAGAGAGAGAGTTGAAAGAATACAGAAATGAAGCCATGCATAGCGAACACTTCTGAATACAATACATCGAATGCTGATTCTTTTTAATTTCAAAATTTCTCATGTGTATTTAATCATTTGCCATCTTGTAAAAGGTCGCCAGAAAATTTATATTCATTTTCAATAAATCTTGTTACGCATGTCTGTAATTTGCAGTCATCCAATTCTTGTTTTATTCCCTAAAAAGTCAAACAGAAAAAAACAGGCATTAAATGTTACCTCTCGGTTTATCTCTACAAGGCCTATATCGGTATCTTACACCGTCACGGTAAAGTTGTGGTCCCGCGATCACCGCGATGATAAAACCGCCATGGTGTTTCGCAGAAAGGATTATTACACCATCGCGGGGTCGCGGTAAAACAAGACATCCGCGCTGACCTTACTGTACTCCTAGGGCACGTTTGATTAAGACGACTCTGGTGATACTAGTGTTTGATACGCGCATGCGCAATAGATGAATACAACACTAGCAAATAAAACGTGGAGTGTTGTTTACAACATGGCTACCAATTTTTTTCCGTGTGCTCCTGTCAAGTTGGGGAGTATACGCGTGCTGACTCGAGTTCAACACTAGTGTGGGATAACGGTGTTTGGTTAACAATGCTCGTAACACGAGTAACACGTGTTGTCTAATCAAACGTACCCCTAGACACTCTGATTATCAAGATGTTCGTGTTTGCCCAACTCTTGCTTTACAAGTACTCTGGGACTTGCGAGATTGATCACGTGGTCGTTATATTTGCCTTTCCATTCAGTTTTGATGAAATAATCGAAAAGCGCAAAAGATGAACTAATCACCATTGAATCATGTAAAACAATAACTTTCAAATTCTTTTTCGGCTAGCATATTTTTGCAGTGATCCGTCAGTCATACATTTTGATGTTGTTTATTTGAGAAATTCTCTTAATCTTGAATTTACTAAATGTTATTTAGATTTTTTTGAACCCACATTTGATTGCGCTGAAATTGATTTCGTGAAATTTAGGAATCTAGTGACTTAGTATATACTAAGTATAGGCATGGTACCTTATATTCAGTCGTTCCATTGACAATCTGCTTTACACCGAAGCAAAGCATTCAAGAATTTTATCTTTCGAAAGGAAAGTTGGAGTATCGATAGGGTTACCAAATGTGGAATGAACTTCTCTTAAATAAGAAATGAATCTTATATTTTTTCGGGTGATGCAGGTTATCACGAATTTAGACGGTAAAACTCATCAATTGATGAAAAGTTTTACCGTCTAAAATCTCGTGATAACCTGCCATATCACCAGAAAAAATGTAAGATTTATTTCTTATCATTTAATTTTATATTACAACAACAAATAATGTTCATTAGACTTACTTGTTGTCTCAGGTACTGATCGAAAAATCACTGAATTCTTAAAAGGTGTTTAACCAATAGAATCGGCGCTAGGTGATCAGTGAAATAAAATTAATGATACACGTTGAACATATGATATATATATGTTGTTTGGGTTTTTTTTTTTTTTTGGTTTTTTTTTTTCGTGGTGTGGTCGTTTTTCATTTTTAGTTGATAGTATTTATTCAGACACAAACAAGATTCAAACTTACAAATGCAATAAAACAGTAATCATATAGTATCAACATTAATGCATGATATGTATTGTATTGTTTATTTCCCAAAAGCAATACTGCTTTCCTTTGTCAGCAAAAGGAATGTAAAGAGAAAGGGTGAAGACAGAAGAGAAGGGTGGTGTAAGAGAGAGAGAGAGAGAAAGAGAGAGAGAGAGAGAGAGAGAGAGAGAGAGAGAGAGAGAGAGAGAGAGAGAGCAAAGTTTTTTTAATTTTTGAACATATTCAATCATGAAAAGGGTGTGTTAATAATATGCTGTGTGGATAAGAGTAAGTATATTTGCCAAGTCAAGGTCTGTCCAAGAGGAAAAGCCAGGTGTTCCACTGATTTATAAATTCATTATATTTGCCTTGTTGAGTTGCAGTATACTTAAGTGTAGTTATATGTGTTTTGAGATCAGTCTGCAGAAGATAATATTGTTTACAAGCTTTGTCAACTAGGAAAAAACATTCCTTATGAAACCTATCTGAATGTATTTACGTACGTGAATCATGTATCTAGTCTTGCTGCTTTCATCGTAATTAAAAGTTTTATAGTTCAATAGTAAAAGTGTATTTGGAGGGTGTAGACTTGAAAGATGCTGGAATACAAGGCTGAACTATTCTATGGCTAAGAATTTTGATAGTTTCCTTTGTCAGCAAAAGGAATTCCGGACATAATCTTTTTTACATTTACTTCAATGAAGGTCAAATTTAATCTTAAATTAAGATTCACTGTATTCAATTAATGTTTCGAGATCGATTTACCTTAGTATTTCAAAATAAATACTTCAATACTTATTACTGTAATTATGCAAAAATACATTTGTTATTCATTCTTGCATAAAAAGCTATGCTAACAAACAATGATCAATACCGTAAGTCACAAACCCACTTTTTTAAAACATGATACATGATCCTCATTTTCTTGACACGCGAGACCAAAAATAGGATTTTTCCTGCACTTTCAGATGATATCAACTTTACCTAATATAAAAAAAAAAATGAATGAAATGAATTTTAATACTGTAATACTTTGTGAAACATGTAAAACAGCAATTTAATTTGAATAGATGAAATTGAAGATTCTTATGAACATCAGCAATAGTGCATGATAGATTAAAATGATATTGAGAGCACTCCTTATCACGTGTTGTTTCCTCCTAAGATGCCCTTCTCCTCGTCCCTAGTACAAACCTTCACCATCAAGTGTACTCAATGTAGACCCTAAAGTTATCAATCTTCCCAGCAGGAGTTTGAACTTAACAGAAATTAAATTATTGTCTAAAGGATTGAAATTTACTTCAACTCCATATAAAAATAATAAACAAGAACTGGCCAAAAACATCAAGGTTTATACACTTTAACTAAGATTGACAGATAATTTCTATAGTGAATCTAAGGATGAAGAAGAAACAGTCGAGAAACCATATATTGTTAAAAGTAACTCAAATACTAATCCAAAAAAGGAAGAAAGGCAGTTTTAGATACCGTTTGTGACACAGTTTGTAACACTTTAGAAAATGCTCCCTTCAAAATGATATGACAAACAGAAAAGGTAACTGAAATGAAGAGGAAGACAATGCTTTGAAGACTTTCAAGCTGAAGCAGATCAAGGAGGAGCGTACTAGTAGTACGGTAAACGTATCTAATTTCGTTGGGGGGGGGGGATCGTTGTTTTTGTAGTGAACACGATTTCGTGTGGATTAATTTAAGTTGGTTGAGATCACTTGAAAATAAAAAAAAAATGCATAGAGGTATTACATATATAGTATAAACATTGTTGCTTATCTATAGTCCTAGCTTGATTACATGCATATATATGTACCGTTACGATGCACTCGCTCTATACATTATCAAGCGTGTCAAAAAAAATGCATAGAGGTATTACAAATATGGATACCAAGTATAAAAATCGTTGCTTATCTATAGTCCTAGCTTGATTACATGCATATATATGTACCGTTACGATGCACTCGCTCTATACATTATCAAGCGTGTCAACTAAATTAGCACTTATACCACAACAAATTATAACCCACTGATCTGTGTTCGCTTTTGTCATTGCATATTATATGTATAATATTTGAATTATTTTGTATTCCGTTTGCCGATAAAGACCTGTTGAACCAGGGTTGATGCCCACGCCCTGCTCGATGTTCATATGGTACATTTCCCTATATGCTACAAAATAACTATTAAATACCAACAATATTTAACAGCCCAGCCTTACGAAAGACCATCAGTAGTATGCAAGTGAACGTACGGTTAACGGTAAATTGAAATTTATTGTGAAAAACAAATTCATGGTATCGTATGCCGATCAGGAGTCGTATAATCTAAAGAAAAGGCAAATTTACATACGTATATGGTGCATGTGAATGAATCCACGGGTGTCATAATTGTTTTGTCTCAGCGGCGTATCAAGCGCGCTGTCTACATGAACAATATTGACTTATTCCGATCTTCCCCGACTTTGTCGAGTTACTTGTAGTATATCTTGAAATTACCGGTACTGTTTTGATAGTAAATATTCTTAATTACATTATTGTGCGAATCTTTTAAACTTACACCCATGTCGAGTGAGTGTCTAAACATGACCTGTACTGTTCTGACAGTGATGATTCTTAACACAACAAAGTGCGGCCACATCAACACGATAAGGAAAAGTTCAAATTCGGCTCTGATCGGCGTGGAAATCATCGGCATAAGTTTCCCGTGATCTAAGCAATGTTTTACATTGGTGTAACCATTTTGCTTGAAATTTAATGGCTTACGGGAGCGACTTCGAAGATGCGGCAAAAAATACTATTTAGCATGCCCCAACACAAATGCGGGAATGGTCTCGCCGACTATGTCCAGATAAAAGAGATATTCGTAATGATCATCTTACTCAATAGATAGAGTCGTGGAAGACGATCTAATACAGTATATTCGGTTTAGCGTCGTCTGTGACCAGACGTATAATAATCCGGTTACAGATCGGCACTCAACTTCACCTACTCACGACACTCGGATAATACGAAGTACAACGAGATGCACCGCAATCCTGGTCCCTAATGATGGTAACACGAACAATTGTATAGGCTGCAATGCAATCAGTGACGCCATGGTAATAAAGAACGATGGCATCTAGATGGAACTAAGCCGAAGTGCCCAAAGACAGCCGTTGTTGGGTTTTTTATGCAAAAATAATTTGTCTAAAAATTAAAATTTAGGAAAATAGTGAGATCATTTTCATTTTCAGAGTTGCAAACCGACCACAGAAGAATGCGATGGGCACTTCTGACATATTGCAACTTAAGTAACATGCTCGACAAACATCTTACAGGCAGCAGATCTATTGTCTTCTGGTAAAGTATTGGTACACTTAATTATGATTTATCTAAATTTTTCGTGAGGACATCTATTATTATGATATTTAAGAGAGTAAACAGTGCACGAAACAGTGAAAATTATTTTTAGAATTGTGCTACCACACCATCAAGAAAGTTGTCATGTGATGTAACGACATCATAGCAATTTCTACCACTCAACTAATGCCTGCGTCACAACTGTCCCGATTTTGACAACAGATGGAACATCAGATATTTGAAATTTTTCATTTCGGGTGAAAATAACTGCGAATTTTGAAAAAAGTGAAATGATCTCTAAGACAGACGATACGATGTCAACAGAAGGTCAAACGATGACATCCGACCCGAACACGAAGGTACCGGTGACTTCCGAACCATATACGAATAAGCAACACGTTCTAAATAAGAAAGAACATACGAATGCTACACGAAGGTCACAGGGTAATCGTATTAAGTGTACGATTGCATCCCGAATGTAGTCTCGGCGCAGTCCTCGAAGGCGTTACGTATACAATGATGTACTGTGTTGATATACTGTTATATGGCGGTAAAAGTTAAAGTAAGTTCAGATACGTGTGTACGTGTAACCCTGTTTACTTTGCTTTCGACTACAGGCTCACGGCGGGTGTGACCGGTCAGCAAGAGGAATGCTTACTCCTCATGGCACCTGATCCTGCTTCCGCTTTTGTCGAAGTCCGTATTGCCCTAACCCGATTTGTGTATGTGGTTTTTTTGGACTATGATTACGTTTGATACTTTGTTACTTCGCCATTTTATATCACAGTGAAACACTTATGGTTGTTGGGCACAATTCTAATAAATAATTTTCACAGTTTCGTGCACTGTTTTACTCTCTTATCATTAAAAATAAGATGTCCTTCTAGATTGATTGATTGATTGATTGATTTCATCCCCGTCGCAAACAAGTTGCGAAGGGGATATAGCATCGCTGCCTGCCGTGTGGTATGTTTGGGTGTGTGTGTGTGTGTGGTTGTGTGTGTGTGTTTGTGGTGTGGTGTGGTGTGTGTGTGTGTGTGTGTTGTGGTGTGTGTGTGTGTGGTGTGTGTGTGTGTGCCGGAACCTTGTGAACAAGACCAACAAAAAAAATATTTTGTTAAACACTCCAGCATTCACACACACAAGCCTCTGAAGTTGATTATTAAAGCAATGCTGGAGTTCTCATTGACAATATCTTTGTAGTTTTTGGCAATCAGTCTTCCAACAGTCTGTTGGAATTCCAATGGGCACTAATTGTGCTCCGCTGTTAGCTGACCTATTTTTTATACTTCTTATGAGGCGAATTCATTCCAAAAGCTTCTACATGAAAAGAAGAAATCTTAGGTGGCCTTTAATTCAAATTCATATAATGAGATGTTTATCTACTT
>CAJDSM010000579.1:8580-19314 GCA_903981925.1 Ostrea lurida
CATTTATTCCTTGTTGTTATGAAACTAGGATATTCTTCCCTCCATTTTGTGAAAGTGAAAGTAAGGGTAAACTGAAAGTTAAAAGTTCCTGTTTAACTTCTGTTGTTGTAGGAGTGGTGTATGGAGAACTTCATCAATCAGAGAAACATGAAGACTGCCACCGAGGTCAGGAAACAGCTGTACGATATTTGTGAGAGAATGGAGTTCCCCAGAAAGACTTGTGGGAACGATACCTCCATCATCAGGTGATTAGGAATGGAATAAAATGGCGTTGTATCACCAATAGTTTCTTGTGTGATTTTTTTTAGTTATCTTTCCATATTTTTAATGCAGAAAATGCTTGGCTCATGGATTCTTCATCGAATAGCAGCTGAAGTTACAAAAAAAGCGGATCTGAAAACACATCAGTAGCCTGGTCTTTTCTCTTTTTTACTAGAATGCTATAGTATTATATCAATTGTAAAAGGTATAACAGTAATTTTTCCTCTTTTTTTTACAATCTCGGCCATAAAGTGGTACACACGTTTGCAGTTATCTTGAATAAAATACTATTCGCCCTCTCCCTCTGATAAAGGTAAACATTTTTCTATTATCATCGAGGAGAGCGTATCTTTCATCCATCATCTGTACTGTTCAGGTGTAAGCCCTCTTATGTCATTTACAATGACTAGTCCAGACTACCCAAGTTGTTCATGAGGTAATGTCCAAAACTACTAAAGATATACGTGGGTAACAAATCTTATATTGTGAACTAACGATTAGGAATAATCATTCAATCACAGGCAGTTTCCAATTCAATATCAGAGTAATTGTTGCGAATCAGACTGTCATTTGGTAAAAGATTTTCTCAAAAATTGACTTCTTAATAATTTCTTCTATAATTTTGTTAACAGATAAGACAAAAATTTCAAGCTCAAATTAAACCAGTTTCAGTGTCCCGCGAATTCGTTAACCTTACAGAATTTTGTAATCTCAAATGTAATCACTAATGAAAATTATTGAAAAGATTTTTCAAAGTACAGTCAAACCTCATTATCTCAAACTTGATTTGAACTGAGAATAAGTTTGAGATATCTGTGGATTTCGATAAATTGAGGGTAAAATACTTAGAAAACATAGGTCGGTGGAATTTCAAATCAGTTTTGACATGCCATAAGGTATTTGAAATATCAGACCAGTTCTAGATACTGAGGTATTCAACAGTAGTTTATGCAATTGAAAACACATGTACTGACAATTGTACAGTCCATTAATGTGTTTATAAATACAGTTGAACTTCGGTGATCCTCGAACACTGATATCTCGAATACAATGCATCGATTGATTTGGAGATCCCAATGCTATTTTCTTACTGTTTTTTACCTCATATCTCGAATCCAGGATATCTCGACTTTTTTTCTCCGTCCCCCATGAGTTGAAGATAAGAGGTTTCGCTGTAAATAGGTTCGTTGTGGGATCAGTTCTCTGTGACCTGTTATTGTTCTGACACACTCTTCTGTCTGTTTCAGAGATCTATGTGTGGTGGACCCAGACTGGCTATACGAGGCAGCTCCTGTCTACTTCAAAAAGAAGAAACCAGGAACCTAATGTTATTACTGATAATAAATTGTTACTTTATCCCCGTTCATTGTTTTTACTTGACACTGTTGGTCGTTGGATGGGACGTAAATGGTGCCCTGTGTCAGGGATCACAATCCCTCTGGCTCGAAAAAGAGTTTATTACTGCCCACCTTTACGACTAGAAACTTCCAAAACTAAGTACTATAATTCAATTTTAAAGCCAATGCATAAATGTGATATGTACAGACTGTACACAAATTGCACACTTTTTCAACCATGTTCCCTCTGTCACTCCTTTACATTAAAATTCACTATATGTGATAAATTGTACAGATTTTCAGGTATAGTCCTATCAATTTAGTCTAACACTTAAAGTTCATATTCTTGCAGATCACAAACAAAACTGCTCTGCACTATGGTTAAAGGTAGGTCAATACTAGCACAGGAATCTGAAGTTATTTCAATAATAGAGCTCAAATAAAAGTAATAAAACACCCCCTACTTTAAAAAAAACAACACTGGTGTTTTGTTTTTTTATAATAGGGGTGTACATTTGTATTATCATTTCTATTTGAGCTCTATTATTGAAATAACTTCAGATTCCTGTGATACCAGTGAGAAATCAAGCCATTATCATTGCTAATTGACTACTTAAAAGCCCCCTAAATTTGATTTTATTTCAAATGATTTAAACATGCACAAAATGAAAGCAGTCTTTAAGATATATGTCACTGTAGGCTTTACATTAAAATCTTCTTTTTTTTTTATGTTATGTTAGAATAATTGATTAAATGATAAATTATGTATAGGTCTCCACAACAATCAATCATTGAATTTGTGGAAGTATTTCTTGGCATCATACTTTTATGGACATACTAAAAAACATTATTATGAATTGATTATTGTACAGATTTGTACCACATTTTGCTAACTTGGTACAGATTTTTCACTCAAAATCACACCTTTTTTAAAGCATTGACAGAATTTATCACAGTACGCCAATGGCTGCTTTAACTTGAAATCTTGAATAAAGAAATTACTGGACACGTATTGTAATCTCTTGTTGATGCCAGAGACCAAAGTTGATACTTTGCTAATGTTCAGAGTTAATCCATCTTTCTTGGATTCAAACTATCTTGGCAATTCATGGGTGTCAAGAAGTAATTGAATAGAGCACTGGAAATCAAATATTAGAGAGGTATTTTGAGGTGTGAAAAATATCATGGCTATTTGAAGATTGCAATTTCGTGTTTTCTTTCGTTGAAAGACATAAGCTATATTATTTTAATTTCGGCAGCAGCTCAATACTGATACCTGTATTGCGCATAAGTATCAATGTGGTAAGTGATGAACATGCTGGTTCATTCACTAGTGATTTGGAAAACTTTAATATGCCCTGTTGCGGTGCCAACCCATAATTGATCGTTTTTCAATGTTAATGACGTTGGCCGAACAATCAACTTTCCTTGTATCAAAATTTTCACGAAAACGGCGTCCATGTTCAGTAGGTGGATCGCTGCATTATTTGTGTCACTAACAAAGACACTGCCGGAATGACTAGCGCATATTCCTTGGGGACAGAAAGGACTTCTGAAATTTTGTCCATTGTAAACAGAGTGGGATTCTCCATTTTCTCGCAGAACCACAAGTTTTCCCGATGATTCAGACGTCTGGTCGATGACGTAAATTCTATCATTTTGGGCCAATACGCGAATGGGACGTGTAAAAAGTCGTCTGGTGCTACCTTTTTCAAATTCGTATGTTGCTTCAACTTCCCCTTTCACGGAGAGTTTTCTCACAATTCGTCTGCTTTTTTGTTTTAGATTGAAGTTCTTTTCGTCTTCAAATGACACGAGTAGACTTTGTTGACCAGCGCGGCAGATACCAATAGGGTACAAAGGTTTTTAGTAGGAAGAGCGTTGATAAAGGCGCTGAATTTTTTTATGCATCGCTCCCCTCTTGACGCAAATATATGGTCCCTGTTATCCATGAGAGTGAATGTTGCAAAAAGAGTTTTTAGATCCACTTCTTCCAGTTTTTCTCCTTTGTTGTTGACGAGTTCGATTTTACTGGATTTTGATCGATGAACCCAAGCTGCTTCGCTTGAAATGGCACTCATTGAAAGAAGATTTTCATTTCCAACATTGAATCCATCGTGCATAGGAGTTGCTGTGGTGTGCTTTTCTTTATCAGCCATTTCAGGCTCTTTCTCATTTTCCAAATTCCCAACCATCGCTTTGAGCTTCTCCCAATCTATCTGGCCTTTGCAGAAGTTTCTGTATGATAAATCATCGAAGCTAACGCTTGTTTCTTCCTCCATTTTTTCTTCAATTTCTTTCACTCTCTCTATCAGCTCAAGCTGAGATAACGAGGGTCCCGTCTCCTCAAGATCGGTGGCAAGTTTTTCAAAGTGCACTATTCTTTGTTCGAGTTCATTTTTCATCTCTTCAAGCCCCGAAAGATACGCAGAAGTTTGTCTGCTATGGTCATCTCGTAAGCTCTCCGCCCACAGGCGTACAGACTTTATCACCTCCTCTTCCTGCCGACTGATTTCATCTTCAGCTTTTTGAAACCTCGTTTTGGAGCTGTGACACCTCTCCGTCACCTTTTCCAGCTGTCTACGTAATTCTGCGACGTTCATGGTCCTAATCCTGGTACTGGTGCTGCGCAAACTAGAGGATAATTTTTTGGAAAACTTTCCCACAGATTCCCATGAATGACTAGAATGTTCGTTTTTAACACATTCCTCGCAGACGTTCTTCTTGCAATCTTTGCAGTAGATTGTCAGTTCGTCCTTGGTATGGATTTGACAATAGGGAAGAGCCACCTGCGCCATGATGCGCCAGTTGCAATCTATTTAGTAGAGTCAGGTGTTGTTAATTGTTATGCACTGTTATCTTTCAATACAGTATCTATGTGTCAAGAAATAATCTGCAGTTTCAATGTCCACATGATATATAACGTAGATGTGCTTTCTACCAGGAAGTATCTACATGTATGTGTTTAGATTTACTGTTACGTGTATTTAGTTAACTATGTTAATGTGATTGTTTGAGTTTCATATATTTGTTTTGGTCATTTTTCATTTATCGTTTCATTAAATATGATCAAATGACCAAGAATTATATTGTGTATCTGGATTGAACTGGCTGAGTAAAATATTAATCTGTTATTTCTTTGATTTCACTGGTCATTTCATATTGTAGTCTTTTAGTCAGATGCTTTTTAGTACCTGTTACCTATGCTGTCAGAGCAGGCAATCGTTTTGATGATTCCCAAGCAGTTAGCATACCTCATTATATGGTTATGCCTTTATATTCCTGCTGAGCAACATGCTGCCTATTCCTTGCCTCAGTACCAGTCTTGAGTGAAGTTACACCAATTTAGACCTGATTGCTTGGGGGCCTAAAGTAGATTATTGCTGATATCTCTCTGGGAAAATATTTCCTCCGAAGAGTTGCGAGTTGCAGATTGATAAGGCCACTTGGTGCCATCCAGTGATGTTGTTTAAAAGATTCCAACGCCTGTCAAACCTTACGTTCTCTAAAAGCACTAATGCCGAGTTTTGGCCGGAAGGGGCAGTAAAAAGTATACCGCGGCCTTCCTAACATTCTGTTACCAGATCGAGCATGCTGTTAATAACCACACTTATCCAAGGCAACAGGTGCCACAGCTGTTTGTCTTTAATTCAAATTCCCTTTCAAAAACGAAAACTGCTACCAAACTTACGATAGAACAATCACAATGGGTTCATGACTCGGCAACGTTAAACTAAGACGTAAAAATAAGCACGCGATTATAACAACGAAACGGCACGAACATGCGTAGCTATATGGTGTCCGGTATTTGCAAAAGATTGACAGCGCTTCTCTTTCTACGCAACTTTACACAAACGCGCATTATGCGCTAACACAAGCTTTTTAGCAACGCGCCTTCGCTCTATCACAACCATTCCGCTCTAACAACAACTTTTACTGGATTGCCATTCGCGCTATCACAACTTACACTTATGCGTTGAACAATTATTTACGCCGATACGTGCATATGCCGCAACAACACAACTTTAAGCAAACGCGCCTTTTGCACCTAACAACGATAAAAATGATTTTTCTTGTGTTTGCGCGAAAGCAGGATTGTGTAAAAGTTCGTACTTTGAAACCACGCTCGTCACGCCAAAAGCAACGCACGCATTTCGTTAGTTAACACAACTAAACTGCCAACAACTCACCTTTTCGCGAACACAACTTTATACAATACTAATTTTTGATGCAAAGCATCAAAATCGCCCGCTAAAATTAAAAAATTTTTAAATAATTCGTGTTCTCCAAAGAAACATAACAGAAAACGACCAACAATATATACTCTTGTCCCCTATTTTGTCCATTGCCCTTCAAACTCCGACCATTTTAACTTAGATTTGGCAGTTTGAGAATTGATTTTAAACATGTAAAACGATTCAGCATGCAGATAGACAATGGTAGAGCAAAGTATACAATCATTTGATTTTGTCAAAAAAAACCAAAAAATGCAAAAACATCGGTGTTCTAGTTGAAAGGCATACCCGGATCCTGTACACATGAATGATGGCGATTCATTTGCTGGACCGGACTGTAAATTGGCGCTGCAGGATTGAGAAATCAACCTAGCCACCTATAATGAACGGCTTCTATATCATTATACTTTTAACACTGCACTTGGCACGTACTTGTTGTAAAAACTTCGTTTAAAGTAATGAATATCATAATATCGTGATTAATGGAATTACCAATGAAATCGCGTTGATAACAGTATTTCATATTTAATCATTACATATTCTGAAAACTTAATTCCAGAACTTTACATAATATATTATTGCATGAATTTCAATTTCTTGAACACTAAAGCAAAACCGTACCGGACATTCTCCCATTAATCAGCGTTGTGGTGATGCATGGGATATTAGTATGTTTCAAGCAAGCCAATTACGATACTACAGAGACGTTTGCTGTGATGTTTTTTACGGACCAGGGGTGTCAATGCTGTATAGTGCATTTACAGGCCCAGGACGGCTGTCATTGCAGTGATATGATTATGATGCTTTTACGGCCTAGGCAATGTGCAATATTAAGGGACATACTTCTAATTTTGAGGCATATATTATACGAGAATATAACCTGGTGTGGCAGTCATTTACGCTTTATAATCCGCGAAGCGACAACCAAGGTATATATGTTCGTATAAATACGCCCCAAAATAGAGAGTCGATTGCCTTATAATTTAATTACAGAATTAATAAAAAACTACAAATATTTCCCTTGCTTTTATTTATTTGTTGAAATGGCACAAAAGTTGTCCGGCTGCTAGTGTGCGGTAAGGGGGTGACTGTCCCCTACAAGACCAGGCTATACAACAAATAACTTGCATCCCACAACTTGAAAACTTGACCTACCAGATATCAGAAGCATAATAGAAATATTAGCATATATAACAAAATAATTTGAAGCAATTACTTAACCCGGGCAATGTAATTACATTATATGCTTTACTAAGTAGATTAGGACCAAGGAGGCTAAACAATGATCCGGAAATGGCTGAATCATGATGGGCATGGCTGATAAACTAATGCTGTTATATTACAGGATAACGGCAGTGGATGGCATATTGCTGATATGCAGTGTTTAATATTGGTGAACGCATGAGAGTTGTCTACATGCTAATTTGAGGACCAGAAAGAATGTGTCATCCCTGTGCAGGTTAACACGGCCACAGATGGAATCGCGTGTCAGCGAATGCTTGGTTAGTAATAGTAAGCCTTAGGTTACGAGTGGCCAGGAGTTGTCAATACTTCGTATAATGCTTGTACGGGGAGCATGGGTGTCAATGCTGATAGTTACTGTTTTATCGGTAGGCCAGAGGTGTCAAATGCTGTATAGTGTTTTACGGTTGGCCAGGCAGGTGTCTCAAATGCGTATATAAATCGACTTTACGGGGCCAGGGAGGTGTCATGCTGATAGTAGCTGCTTTAAGGGCCAGGATAGGTTGATCAGGTGCCTGTATAGTGTTTTAACGGGGCGGCAGAACGGCAGGTGTCAATGCTGTAGTACGTACTCTCTTCGGTAGATTCGGATGGTGCCTAATTCCACTGTACAATGCTTTTACCAGGTGTCAATGCAGAGTACTGCTCTTTAACGGGGAGCAACACGATGTCGAATTGCAATGTATAAATTGATATTCACGGCGCCCCATGACGGTGTCAATGCTGTCTATAGCTATTATGGGCCAGGCAGCGGGTCAATGCATTGCATGTGCATGAGTATAGTGTAAAATATCAAATGATTGGCTATAAGTGCTTTACGGAAGGCCAGGCAAATATGCATTTACGGGTCAGGAGGTGTTCAAATGCTGTATAGTGCTATTACAGGGCCAGGAGGTATCAATGTGCCGTTCATAATGCTGGTTAGCGGGATACCAGGAAGGTGTCAATGCTGTTTTAATGCTAATATGCGGAACGCATTTGCCGCGTCAAACACAATTTTAAGAAATGTCTGAAATAGTCCATTTTACAATAATTATAAAAAAAATTATGCAAAAATTAACGATTCAAATCAATGCTTTTAGGAATTCGTTCTGCTTATTAACTCGCCTAAGACTAATCCTGGACTTCGCGCGATCAATTTCAAAAAGCCAGGCGCCGCACCAGATCCAGGAAAATTCCTAGGAGCCATTACTCTTCCCCTATATCGTGCCATGTTCCATTTTGTTTCAGAGTTAATCCATTAGTCAGATTGCAGGAACATCCTCGTTCTGAATTAATGTCCCCTCACAGTCGATGTCCGGGGCACACACACACAGGACACTGGTAGATTGCACGTAACCAGCGGACCCGCCAAATAGGAGGTTACTCTGTTAAGATCCAGCCAATATGGACCCATCCAAGCCGCGAATCCCTCGCATCATCAACCAATAACATCTCAATAAGCCAGCTACCTAACACTTAACCCGCCATCATACCACTGTAAATGACACGTCAGATGCATGAATCATTTTAAACCTATATAAATACCTCTCGCCCAATGCCCGTCCCCCAAGCCGTAAAGTAATACCACGTCCAAAACCCAATTCAATAGAATTCTCTCACCAATCCCTGACCAACCAATCCGATCGTGCATTAATATCTTGACGCATCATATGTGGGCCAAAATTAATTTGATGCCACGCCCGAAGGCCTTAGATCAACGAACACGTCAGTATCAATCTCTAAGTTCCAAACAGGAAACACAAACCAAAGAACTTGGGCAAAACACGACCCGGATACACACCGTTTCGGTGGATACAGGAGCCTAGCGACAGTGTTAAGACTCCCCTGATCGACCGGTCACACACCGTCGGCAAGCACATCTGTCTTAGATCAGATAAACAGAGGCAATGATGAATTCTGAAGTCAACAATTTGGCCTTCACTAATATAGCTATCAGAAACACGCAGAAGCATTTGTCCATGGCACGGTACTGATAATTGGCAAACAAGATCATTTAAAGACCAATAGAAATTGCGAAAATGCTTAATAGACTCTTTCTGCAAGCCAAGGCGTCTCGGCCACTCCGCTCCCCATTTTTATGGGGAACGGCCGAGTGAAAAACCTGACTGTGCGACAGATGGTGAAATGCCCGAATTTACAACGTGACCGTGGAAACCACCTGCAGCAAGCGAACGTTTGTGAGAGTCTCCTCCCGATTCACAAAACCGATCATACGCAGAACAAGCTCTTATACGTGTATCGAATAAGTTGAAAGACATCCACACCAAATGCAGGTGATGTTGCTGCATAAATATGGAAAGTTGTCGATGGAGAAGTTGAAATCGTTCCGTTTGTCATAAAGTGGAGTCTTTGCCGTTAGTGTCTCCTTATGGGGAGCGGCCGGAGTGGATCGAAAACCTCTGGCTTGCGAAGATGCCTCCGAGGACGAGAAATGTTGTTCTGAATTTTATGATTCACCGTAATACTTTTCAAATAACATTAAAAACAAAAACAAAAAACGACAAGCAATAAAGTCTACAATGACAGGAAATGTCCTACAAGCCTCTTGATTATTTCGTAATTTTTAATTCCCTACCGTCAGATTTGATTGCTACACACTCTGATATTGACCAATGAACGTCTAGCATACGGAACTATGCAAGACGCCATATTGAAATAGAAATATTTTTAATTTTGAATAAAGCTTGTTTTTTAATAAGCATAGAAAGGTATTACATTGTTTAGACTGGACTAATGTGAATACTTTTATTGTATTGTTTTAAGTTTTCGCGAATTTCCTCGGGCATTTGCTGATTTTATCTGTTGAAGTGTAGCCCAATATTCTGTTAGTCATATGTCTAATATTTTGTACCATTGGGTCAATATTCATCTAGTTACCACTTTGTTATCTTTTTTTTTCAGTACGCTCATGGGCAGACACGCTCTACAGAAATTAAATGGAGAATTTATCTAAAAAGTGGTCTAGGGAGAACAGACTCGTTGTTATTGGGAGCGTTCCACCCGTCATGCATTCCTGATCTTTAACTACATGGGGGTCGAGTTCAAGCAGATTCATGCAAGAAAAATAAGGAAGTGTCTGTGACTCACAGACCGAATAGAAGGCGAAAAATGGACTAGCAGAGTTATTAGGATGCAGGTTATTGAATAGTTTCAAGCATTATCAATAAATTTACCAGTATGTTGTGGTGACACGTCCAATCTACAGTGGTCGGATGGCTCATTGGTAGAGCACCTGACTGTATATTCAGGGGCCTGGGTAAAAATGTAGAAATGCCCTGATGATCAAAATGTATTATATGTGCCTATCAAAATGTTTATATTGTATCTTCCATGGTTTGTTGGTAGAACACCTGATTTAGGGTTTGAATCCGAGTCTGGTCCATTGCATTTTCTCTGAACATTTAATGCCATAGACCAATTAACCCTTGGAACTGACAGGTTAAAATGCCTGCCACTGCCAGGGGATTTCTAAGTGATAACTTTTTAAAGCCCCATTTACTAATTTTCCTTGCATTTAATTTTGTACATCCACATCAAAATTTCTCTCTTGCTTGCAAATCAGCAACTTTATCATGACACCTGTGGTGGGGACTATGGAAATTAACATGATGTAAGAGGAATGGATAAAATGCAATAGACCAGACCAGGATTCAAAC
>CAJDSM010000580.1:741-13506 GCA_903981925.1 Ostrea lurida
TGGTGAAGCAAACAGTTAAGAAGTGAACAACGTTTTCTCGTGAACGTGGCGTCATGAGCTACAGGTGCTGATTATATACTATTCATAGCGCATCATGGGGATTATTGCAGAAGATCAGCCATTGCAATTCATAGATAACTTTGGTCAAAAACTATGGATCATTTTTATTTGCTTTTACATTTCCAAAAAAAATTATATTGTAAAATACATGTAACGTAAAGCTTTAAGCCAGCATACTTTTCTGCGTAAAACGTCACAAATTGAGAACATGTCAAAGGTCATACCACTGGAAATTTAACGTCATAGATATTTACCTCCTCCTCCTTTTTCTAAGGCAGCGAATACAAAAACAACGCCTAAAAGTACAACAAATATACCACTGATATATAAATATAACATGTACAACAGCGTCTAAAAGTACAACAAATATACCACTAATATATAAATACAACAACAGCGTCTAAAAGTACAATGTTCAAATATACCACTGATATACTAACTGAAAAAAAAAGTTGGTAGATAATAGTACTACAGTTGTATGTAATGGGTGGGCATTGATTCAAAGGAAATGAATGATAAAAAAAACTATGATATTCTCATGATGTGCAAGCGCAAACTGTACCTCTGAAAATATTGGGACATCAGGAGGAGCCTACCTTTGACGCTGCGTTGTATTATTCCTGCGATAAGCAGACATTAGTGTAAATGATACCGTTTCACGGATTTCATGTTGGCATTCAATTTCGTGGAATACTTGGAAGACTACATTTTCAATGACATGTGATTTGTACTAACATGTACAGGGTGATCCAAAATATCTGATACTATTTTGACTTTCGATTATATATAGATCTTTGTGAGCGAATGTAATGAATGAACTAAAATTAACAGATGTAGATTGGAAAATAGGTCATCGCACCATCATATCGAAAATAGGGGGGGGGGGGGGGGGNGAATATCTGATACTATTTTGACTTTCGATTATTTATATCTTTGTGAGCGAATTTAATGAATGAACTAAAATTCAACAGATGTAGAATGGAAAATAGGTCATCGCACCATCATATGGAAAATAGGGGGAAAAACCCCCAAAAAACCAACCTAGAAGTGTAGCGGACAGTGTAAAGCAGCCACGGTAGAGAGCTAAATTTTCAGACAATATGGTAGAGTGAATGTCTCTCTTGATCATGCAAGTTATGCAACGGTGAGCGTGGTCAGCACCTGGATGGGTGACCGTAGCTGCAATTATGTAGCCCTCACGGCTCCGATTTTTTTTATATTCTGAAGGGGGAGATTTTTGTGTGTACAATGAGCATATATTACACAAGTCTAGTGTTTTCAAACTCGCAAGCATCTACGCGTGTATTCCTAAATCAGAGGGAATGTTAATATACTATCGGCAATATACATACTCAGAGAAAGTAACAAGAAGACTACTATCTTGCCCGTGCAACTATCGGCTGACTGTGGCTTCATCTGTAAATAGATAAGTCGTTATTGAAACATCATGAAAGTGAGGAATGAAATTGACAATCTTCATTTTTTTTATTAACCCAAAATTGTTCAAATTCAATAAAAGCAAAATCTACACCCATAAAATAAATGCTTGAACTACATTTTTCGATACAGCAAATACCTCAAATGTTAATTAAATTTAACTGAAAAATTAATTACATTTAGCTAATTATCAAATAATTGACTTCCAGTTATTATTTTATAAAATGAATTTAAGAGTCGATTGCAAGTCACACATGTACATGTAACCATCGGTTAAATCGAACTAACTTACGAGGAACGATCTTTTAAAACAATCTAAAATGCACATGCTTATAGATTATTATATATTTTACATACATGTACATATTCGCCTCATTAAAAAAAGGAAGTTGGTAAATAAATAATGATAAAAAAAATATTAGATAAATAAAAAAAAAAAGAAACCTTCACACTAGATTATAATCCAATGAACGGAACAGACAATGAAAGCTTGGGAGAAGGTTTCGCTGGGTATATATTGGTCTTAGCTTGGTCATCCGAGGGTCAGATAAGGTGACGAAATGTTTCCTATATGAAAACACCATTGGTCAGACAGGAGTTATGTACATGCTGGGGATCACTGCGTATAAAAGGCACTGGAGAAAGAATTTTTTATTTCTATTCTTCTTACTGTCCAACTCGTATGAATATAACGTATCTAATCCATACACTAATTCATATGCAATAACAATGGGCGAGTGGACATATGAAAAACACTGAAAATTTCAAAGACATTATGTTTTGCGTAATAGAAACCCTTATTCCTCTCTTAAATTCATGTAAAATGGACATTTCATGAAAAACGAAACACTTCTAAGTACTATATATTATCTTATCACTATGTCACATAACTTGCAAATTCTCGCACTCCTTACAACATTGTTATGTCTGCCTTTTAATTCACCTTCATCAAGAGTGAACTCAGGTGACCTATTGCAATAGCTCTGTCGTCCATTAGCAATTGAACATTTTAAACTTCTTCTCGATAACTACCATTCCAATTCTTTTCAAATGGTATGAAGCATCTTTGCGACAAAGGGCGCATAAATTGTAAATTCCAGTACTTTTGCACTCTTGGGGCCATGGGGGCGGGGCAAAAAGTGACCAATTTTTTCTACAACTACACATGCCTAAGAAAAACTATAATGCATAGTGATATAGAGCAGGTAGGCCTCTACCAAAATTGTTAATTTGGTGATCCCCGGGATAGGGGTTTTGGCCCCAGGGCGGGGTCAAACTTGGTACATAATGTTTACATGTACAAACATTTGAAAAACATCTTCTATTCTTTAAGGAATGACTCTAATTTTGGGGCATATTATAGGAGTATAACCTGGTTTGGGCCAGTTTACGCTTTATAATCCGCTTAGCGCGCGGGGAAGGGGGGGGGGGTATACTGAAATCGAGTTGCCCGTCCGTCTGTGGATGCTCTAAGATGCAACCTTTCCACGTAACTGTCGAAACCCCTGCAACAACAGCTTGTTTGTAAGTAGCATGTCTAAGTTTTAAAAAATCTGATCGTACGCAGAACAAACTTTTGTGTACCGAATAAATTGACAGACCCACACAGCAGGTGATGGTGGAAATATGGAAAGCTGACAGCGAAGAAGCTAAAACCGCCCCGTTTGTCATAACGTTGAGTTCTTAGTTTGCTGTAAATATCTATATTCAATAAAATATCCAAGTAGGAAGCAGACATGGAAGACCCTGTCGTGTCCTTTCTTCTAGTTCGCTGGTACATGTGTATATCAAATCGAAACATGAATGAAAATTAACATTATTAATAGAGAAAACATCGTCAATATATCTAAATGTCATATTAAACGTCACCGCTAGAGATTTCTTCTTTTATTTTGAAGTTTCTGAATGAATTCCGCCTCATAAGAATATAAAAACAGGTCAGCTAACAAAAGGGCACAATTTGTGCCCATTGGAATTCCAACATATTGTTAGAATACCCGATCGCCAAAGACCACAAATATATTGTCAATGAGGAACTAAAGCATTGCTTTAATATCAACTTCAGAGTACTTGTGCGTAGAATCAGAGTGGAGTTTAACAAGTAATTTTTAGAATGGCTGATGCTATAAAGCAATAGCCTACGATTAATGTATAGAGATGTGAACTAGTTGAAGAGCAAGTGTCACAATGTCAAATTCAAATCTAAATTAAAAAGAAAAGAAAATGAGTGCAGAGAAATTGTTACTCTTTGAAAATAAACGCATACGAAACATCGGGAGGAGGGAGTGGGTGCACAGCAGGACAAGGTCATTCAAATGTTATGCGTCATATTAAATGGCAAGGTACAAGCATTCTGTACAGACATCCTCCATGAATATTGAATTGAATACCGGTACACGATAAAATAGAAACGATATACAACTGTAACGGATTATTTTGATAATTGAGAATAATTTATACTGTTCCATTTAGCGCTGCAGCACACAAACAGGTATAAAACTGTACGATATAAGATATTATATACATGTACATGTATATAAAGGATGAATATACAGACTATGTAGTCCTTGTATCCCTACAAAAACAAACCCCAAATTGTCCCCACCTTCGGTGAGCGCTTCCCCCCCCCCTTTTTTTTTTTTGGTCAATCCTAAATATACATGCACATACATGTACCTTGTCCATGTTGCTTTGTAATCGATGACGTAACAATTGTAATAATACACAAACTGCAGGGATTACAAATGATTGATGAGCCCATCGATCACAAAATACCAAAATTTGAGACGTCATAGCCTGTCAATCAGTCAGGGTGTAACGGTCCATCCATCTCGTGTATCGTGATCTGATGAATTTCCAAATGACAGGGTATTATTTCCTCGATAGATCAATTATGTCTGGATAGTCCGGAGAAATTTGTAAATTTTGTGAATTTTAAATTCTACTAAATGTACTTAGTAAATGCAATTTACATTTCGGTGGCATATAAAAGAGAGAAAAGGTTTGCTTTACCACATATATTCAGGGTCCTTGTATAATATGCTACTGATCGGAATGGGGGGGGGTTATAATATTATTTTCATAAAGAAATGAATCTTACATTATTTTTCGGGTGATGCAGGTATCACGAATTGTGGGACGGTAAAACGCAGCAATACGCGAAGCGCATTGATGACAAGTTTTACCGTCAAAAATCTCGATGATAACCTGCATATCACCCGAAAAAATATTAAATTTATTTCTTATCATTTATTCCATATTACAACAACAAAATAATGTTGTTCAGTTACGTGATCGAAAAATCACCTCAATTCAAACATGTAAAAGTTGTTTTAACCAATGAGAATCGGCGCTAGGTGATCACTGAAAATAAAATTAAATGTTATTACAATGACAAAACAATGTTAAATCAGGCCCCAAGACCATAACTGAGAATAGACTTAAGTCTAAATTTGAAATCCAGCTAACTTGAGAAACAGTTTTCATAAACAAATAAAATTTTCAGTATTTGTTCGCACTTGATTTCTTTAAAAAAAAACAAAAAAAAAACAAAAACTACAGTGTTTTTAAACATCTGAGCTATAAATCTTACAATATAAGTAATCAAATCTATGACTTAAGTCTATTCTCAGTTTATGGTCTTGGATTATTTCTTGACACATGGCCTTAAATATATACTACATTGTACAATGTAAATCTGTCGTGAGTTGTTTACAGCTGTCTCGGGCAGGAATCCGAGACAGAAAACACGTAATACGCATCGAACTATGAAAAAAATATGTATGTACATGTACATGAAACAATCAAGATATAAGCTTCTTATATAAATCGAAAAAAAAATTTTACCATAATATATATTCTATCTGGTTGGGGGGAAATAATGCTTTTGTTGATTCTGTTCATTTCTGCGGTAAGGAAAAGTAAAAAAGATTGTGGAATTTTATCAACACTTACATGATAATTTGTGAAATGAAATTCTAATGTTTCTGAAATTGTACGTTATGTATTTAGATTAAGAAAGATGAAAAGAAAAAGAAATGAAAAAAAAAACCAACAACAACAAAACAGTGATTGAAAATAATTAAATACGCTAATTCAATGAATAGCGTAAATGATAACCATGGGTTTTATCTTTCTTATCATAAGGTGCCTGGTTTCGTTCTCGGAGGGTACGGGACTTATCCATCAGGTAAAGTGTGTATATTATTTCGGATATTTCAAACATAAATGTAAATGTATTCCTCTTCATACATATCCAAACTTCCTGGAAACTGGATCGGGG
Organism: Ostrea lurida; assembly: GCA_903981925.1. NCBI lineage: Eukaryota > Metazoa > Mollusca > Bivalvia > Ostreida > Ostreidae > Ostrea > Ostrea lurida. Next base: position 6,521 of record CAJDSM010000580.1, read on the forward strand.
TAATTAAACACTCCATTATTTTACGTGTACATCGGTAGTGTTTGCAGTACAATGGACAAACACACCTTCTAACCTTTATCTCACAAAATTTACATGTTGAAAAACTTAAACAGTTGAATTTTCGGTATCTCGAACACTGATATATCGAATACAATGCAGTTATTATCGAACTGATTTGGAGGTCCCAGCTACCTACATGATATATATTATGAGTATATCTCGAACTTGTTCTTGGGCCTATCGAATTTGAGATAACACCGCACCGACTGTACTTTCATTTGGAAATGCATCTGTTAAATGCAGATAAATGCATGTAGTTCCAACGTTGAACATGCTACACTTCACAAGCGGCGGTCAATTGAAAGAATGGTTGATATTATATATGTCCGTCCGTGTCTATCTTCTTTTCATTTTATTCCATATTTATATCTTTTGCTATCGGTCTGCATCTGTCATGATTAACAATTGGACATTATTTAATTTTCTTGATAACATACACCTTTTTAAATTTCGTACTGAACATATTTAGGACAGGGAGTTATATACATTAAATTGCAGGCTTATGACTTCGTGTAGCACTAGGGCGGGACTTAAACTGCCCAACATTATTGACAAATCAATAAACCACTTTTAGTCCGCTCTTTATTACTTCCCGGATTACTCCATTTAAAGAGCTCCACGGTGGGTGTGACCGGTCGACTAGGGATGCTTACTCCTCCTAGATACCTGATCAACACCTCTGGTGTGTACAGGGGTCCGTGTTTGCCAACTCTTAATAAATTTGTATTCCGTATAAGACAGACGAGATTTGATCACTGTTCGTTCATCTTCACCTTTATTTATCGATCCCTGTCGACCAGAAAGATCTTAACACCCGAAGCATCCTTTCTATTTGTGTCTGTAAGCACCGTTTTTGTTTTTGTTAGGCGGGGCGGTGTTCAGCGGGGCACCCAGACCCTGTCCCTGTAGGTTCTGCAACCAGGTGGTTACTTGATCCTTCGGATTACAAATGCAAGAAGTTTTACGTACGGATGTGTGAGGCAACCACAACAATACCGGAGTCGGAAGGACTGATGGATGTCTGCAACGACGCGTTCTGGTCTAGATATACAGAATAATAAAAAACTATTAGAGAGAGAAAGGAGAGATTAGAGAGAGAGAAGACGAGAGAGAGGAGAGAGAGACAGAGAAGAGAGAGAGAGAGAGAGATGAGAGGAGTATCAATCATCTATTATAACGTTATATTTAGTATTCTATTGCATTTGATCATTTATAGCATATTTAAGGGATTAACCTTTATGATCAATCAGCTCAAACTGCCGATCATTTCGAGGACTAGGGTGCTTTATCTTCGGGTTTGTAACTTAACACTTTATTCAGTACTTAGGGTGAACTAACACTTTTTATTCAGTATTTTGGAGCTCCACCAATTACATCCATTCATTCAAACTTTATAGTGTAACTAACTGCTATTTATTTGGTTGTTAGGGTGTTATCCGTCAGTTTTCTTGATATTTTAGGACACGTCTAACGAACCTTTGTTATCAATGAAATAGTATGTGGGGTTCGGCGGAACTAATCCAGACTTTGGTGCGTTGCATTGTTGGAGCGTGTACATCCAAACCTGTGCCAAATTTCCCGAGAGCTTACTGCATGTATGTAAATCTTTCTGATGATCAAATTCTTAATCATTATATCTTACAGTCACCCATGTACCAGTTATGCTGAGAGCATTCCCAGCACCAAGTTTCATGTAAAGACAACGATAACGAAACAGTTGATCAATCTCGTACGTTCCTATATATAGAATACAAAACAAGAGCTGGGCAAACCGGACCCCTGGACACACCAGAGGTGGATCAGGTGCTCAGGAGGAGTAAGCATCCCCTGTTTGACCGGTCACACCCGCCGTGAGCCCATAGTCTAGATCACGTAACGGGAACAATCCATAGTCAAATCATGTCTGTGAACACGGCTAGCAATGGCTATGAAACACACCCAGACAGGTATTTGACTCCAAATTGGAGGTTCATAATAGGTAAAACTAAATGTTATCAACTAGATGTTATTGCTAGATACACTGTATTTGTAATTCCGTTCTGTTTCTGGTGTCTTGTCCCGACATTGCCGTCACCTAAATTCCATTTGACACTTACATGTATTTCTGTCGGGGTTAATTTTCAGCCCCAGGTGCAATTCCTGTTTCTCGCAGTTCATCTACAGGGGCCGGGATGTGACACGGAATTGTCACAGGAAGTGATCCCTTTTTGCCAAATGTGACGTCAGAGATCCAGCGCTGCCGCCTTAAATTGTACCATATAGTACAAAATAAAGAAAACACAATATGTAAATGTCTTATATTTTTTACTCTCAAAAGGTGCACTGAACTAAATTAAGAGAAGCTTAACAACAAATGCTGAAATTTCGTACATTTTCTAAATTTGAGATGCTGGTTTTTTGGTTGTTGTTGTTTTGTTTTGTTTATTTTTTTTAATAAAAACTGAAAAGGAAGGTTGATAGAAAAAATTTTTTCGAATTCCTTTATATTTTTCAATTATAGATTATGCATCATAATATTTAACGAAATTCAGTTCATTTACGAAATGTTTTTCATATGAACTCCGGATAACAATGCCTTGACTGTTGAAAAACAAATGTTGTGGAAATTTGGGAGACTTTTTGTCATTCTGGTGGCTTGTAGAGAGAGAAAGAGAGAAAAAGAAAGAGCGCGAAATATAGTATGAAACTACAATGGCGCCATATTATATTGGAGCTTGTATCAATTTTATTGACTTTTAGATATTCTATTTGTGACGCCCTCATGTGTTTTCAGGAAAGAAATTATTTTTAATGACCCAATCAATATTGATGTACTGTAAAATCATTCACGACGAATTTTTGCACTGAAAATAAATGCATATCAATGAATTAAAAATCAACGAAAACTAATGTCAACGAAGTAATGATTTGAGTCCCCCCCGGGGGGTTCTCCATACATTGGTATACACAAACGGTGCCGCTGGTATTGGGTCGCTTAATTGACAAGTCAAATATATCAATTGGGGTGCCATTTTCAGTCAATTGTTATAAAAATGGTAGACAATTTATTAATTTAATATGCCAAGTACATCAATGGATGGTCAATTATATTCGCTGAAATCAACTTCTTATAAGTTTATAATCATGAAATATTATACATTTTCACCGAAAATAACTACAACCCGGGTATAATTACAATAATGCACTTACTTGGCCACTTGCAGGTCACATATATATAATTGGAGTCAAATTTTCAACGGAAATATATGAAAGGGTATTGTTTCAAAAATTAATGAATATATTTATGGGCGGGGGGGGTAGTTTGAAAATTTCAAGCGGATGTCTGTACCCAAATAGTATAGGTCGAGACCCCCCCCCCCCCCCCCCCCCCCGGGTTTTGAGCAAAACATGAAGAGGTGTGGCACAAGAAGCGGTGTTTTCCAATTGGACACTCGTACGTAGAGACTGACCTTCATCCTAATTTTAACTCTTACGGGATTGCCATTTAAAATACTTGTGGGATTTGCCAGCACAGGGGCAAGCGAAAATTTATGTTTCAAATCTTAAGCATTTGCATCTTGAATGAGCGTTTCGAATAACCTGCCATAAGCCTCAAACGCAATGACTGCCGAAACATGCTGACGTCAAGGTGCATACAGATTTAGTACCGACATGAGTAAATATACATTATATTGTTTGTTTTGAAATATTGCACTGTGTCATGAATGACTAAAAGACTATATTTGTACGTTCAATGCAATTATTTACGCAAATGTGCCACTCAAACTTTTGATTTATAATTTTCTTTTGCAAATATGGCATATGTTAATCTGACACGTGTTAACACGTGTTTTTCTTCCGTGATATTCCGAACTGGTGACCTCCGAGGTCATTGCGTTGGAGATGACGAACAGGAATTAGTTTGACGGATGCCAGTAATCATGAATCAACATTTCTGTTGGTTTGACGCGTTTAGTGTTTCAAATCAACTCTGATTCAATGAAATTACTTATTCTCAATCACAAATATGTCACTCTATTTGGTTCTTTTATTTTACACAAATCTATTTGCCGTCAGTACAGCTTGTATTGCTTTAAGTTCATCCAGATTTACAATTATAGCTCATTGCAAATTGACCCTTTGTGTCTTTTCTATCAGCAACTTTAACTTAAAAGTTTTGAAGTACGTACTGTATGCTTTTCACAGAGATTTCGCATTTCATCTTTAATGTTCACAATGTGATTGCTATGTGACCGAGAAAGGTCAAGGTCACATTTGTTTCTATAAAGCGTCAGCAATGAGCATAGTCATGTTCGGGGGCATTGTGTTTACATACTTAAGCATCTTGTTAAATATTGCTCACTTTCTTTTTCCACATGTTACTTGTTTGAATGTTTTTGTTAATAACCTCACTGTTAAAGCTGATTTTGAAATTAAACTTTGTGTATGTATATATAAATGTTCACAGTATTCAAGATAAATCTATTCCAATGCGATGTATGATGTGTAGAACTGATTTGGGACTATAATGATTGATTATGCAATTTTGTACCTATTTGCTATGATACTCTGAAGTTTGAACGTGTTGATTGTATTTAACATGATGCTCTAAAATTTGAACTGTTGATTGTATTTAACATGATCGATGCTCTAAAGTTTGAACTATTGATTGTATTTATTCGCAACCTTAGTCAGGTATGGTTGTAATATTACGTTTTATTTATTTTACTGTAGCTATGATATGTAGAGGATCTTGAATGAGTGCTTATTGCATATGGAATTTATGAAATGAGTTACCGGATTTAACATTTCCCAAGCCTTGGCGAGGGAAATATTTAAATCTGGTAACGAATTTCATAAATTCCATATGCCATAAGCACGAGTATAAGATTCTATTTATCACACAACTATCATTTAAACGCGTATTTTGATTTACCTTCTATTTCACAACCCAAATTTGTCGCATGTGTTATTGTTTGACGCCGTCAATTCGATTGTGACGTCATTTGCAACGTCACGGTTTGAAAAAGCTTTGAATTTCTGTTACACTTATTTTCACCTCATAAAAGACACAAAATCCTCTTGGAACAACCTCGGTGACAAAACAATGTCTTTTACCATCAATGTTTACAGTTTTAAAGTCTGATGTGCCGTTTTCTTTACATAGCGCCAGATTGCTTGACCTTCCTAATTTGCATTTTTATGAACCTCCGCTACGAGTTCATATCGTTTTTCCGAACCCATGTTATGAACCCAGAAACAGTACAGTTGTGTGATAAATTGTTCTTATAGAATTGTGTACAGTTATGTAGATTATCATGTCCAGCTTTTGTACAATATTGTACATGTAGATTATTATGCACAGCCTTTGTACATTCCTACTTAATCTGCTGATATTTTGTGGTTTTATTTGATTAACAACTGTTCGTTTTATAAACTCAACAGATCAATCTGTTCTCCCTAACACCAGGTACTGTACTACATTGGTAATCCAAATTCACCGTTGTTAATCCTAGGTTATTTATTATTAGCATTTTTATGGTAAAGAGGCTGCCAGGAGAGGATGTTTTAGTTTATGTCATTTTGAATTTCAAATCTTTCTGTAACCCTGGCGATGTTGTCCTATAATCCCCTCGCAATTCATTGTGCGAGGTTAAACAGTTACAGGAATGTGTGTGTGTGTATGTGTGCGAGTACTGTGTGAATTGATGCTTTTGTATGCGGTTAAGTTGTGCACAAAGTATATGTGGTTGAGCTATGTGTGTAAGTGTATAAGTGTGTGCATGTTTGTCAAGAGACGAAGAACCCTAATCGATTTTGGGGTCAGAGTCAAGGTCACTTTGGGACTTGCATTTACCGAGTGCCTATATAATGCGAGGGGATGCTCGGCTTTGCGAAACTCTTGCTTTAATTGGACTGATTCCTCACTGATATAATGAAGTATTTCCATTGAATCTAAAAATATGTAGTAGTGTGTAAATGTGTTTGGGAACCATCTCCCATCAACCTTAATTCTGGTGTTCCACTGTGTCATTGTTTACTCTCTGATAGATAACAGTGACAACCTTAATTCTGGTGTTCCACTGTGTCATTGTTTACTCTCTGATAGATAACAGTGACAACCTTAATTCTGGTGTTCCACTGTGTCATTGTTTACTCTCTGATAGATAACAGTGACAACCTTAATTCTGGTGTTCCACTGTGTCATTGTTTACTCTCTGATAGATAACAGTGACAACCTTAATTCTGGTGTTCCACTGTGTCATTGTTTACTCTCTGATAGATAACAGTGACAACCTTAATTCTGGTGTTCCACTGTGTCATTGTTTACTCTCTGATAGATAACAGTGACAACCTTAATTCTGGTGTTCCACTGTGTCATTGTTTACTCTCTGATAGATAACATAGAGAGATAAGTGTATGTTATTGTTGGAAAACAGAAAGAAACGAGTGTACCTTTTTTTTTTCTTCCCTGAATAAAAATTCTTTTTGTTTACTTGAAAAAAACCTTTCGATTTAAGTTATATAGAATGATTAATGTGTATTTCATGCCTTGGACTCATGGGTATAAATTTGGTGCAAATACACATTATTTTTGTGTTTGGTTTTTTTTTTTTTTGTTTTTTTTTTTTTTAGTTTTCAAGAAATTAGTAAAGCAGCGCAATATTGGACTCTGAATTTGTGGGTGAGATAGTGATATCATTACAGTATATGATTAAATGTAAATATTGTTCATTAGCTGTGACTTAATATGACTTTTTCCGTCAGTTTTGTAAATTCCAGGAATTAGGATAATTCTAGAATACAATTGAACGCTGTTTTACTTATCGGAATATCAATCTAGAATGCAATCATACACTAGCTGGTAGCTTAATTAATTCCAGGAGCCGTTTTAGGTCCCCAGTGGGTCCAGGACTAGCTCTGATAGGGGGTCCAGGGGGCAAAGT
>CAJDSM010000581.1:9060-20765 GCA_903981925.1 Ostrea lurida
CGGGATGCTGACTTATATGTGATGTATAAAGTATGCCACGAATGATTGTGTGTCACGTAATTCGATGCTACGTCAAAGTTCGAGATCAAGTAAAGAACTGGTCCACGGTAAGATAGCACATCGCCCTGTCCGCACGTAAAAAAAAAAAAGGGTCATCATTATATTTAATGGTCTCGACCATATAATATGTTCCAAGACCTCCTGTGTTATGAAAAGCGTAGAGATTCAAGAGGCAATTTTCACGTTTAACTTATTGCTTGTCACTTTCTAATCTTGTTGCATTAAACGTTCAACGTCTGGACATTACTGGCAGTTTAAAAACAAAATCAACAAAACAATCTATGTATAACTTACTTTAAAAGAAACTGTATTGACAAATCACAAGGAAAAAATATGTTTTGGGACACCTTACATAAATTTTGAATACAGTGCTATTTTCATGCTTACGTACCAGAAGCACGAGCGGATTTTACCATTCACTTGTCTTATATATCTACTCGTCAAGGAAAACGATTTCAGGAAGACTCTGGAGAAATTAGATTCACGTCGTACCAGTCACCACGAGATGCTTATTAATTAGAACTATGAATGTCATGTATACCAAATAATTCATTATGAGCATTATTTAAATGTTCGTCTTACAATGATGAAACTATAATTACAAGTTTAATCAGTGTTTCAATATGGATTTGGTTAATATTTATTAGTTCAAAGTATTGGATTTCAAATTTGTCCGTTTTCTTTAATTTTTTATCGGATTTTGTTAAATTTTCAATCAGTTCAAATAATCGGGCTTTGTAATTTTGGTAAGTTAGTCGTGGTTACGGTTTGGTCTACTTTGTACTTTGATTCACTTTTTATAGTGACGATTGGCATAACTTTTTTTGCACGGTATGATATAACAGTTTTTTGACATTTGTTATATGACTCCCTTTAGAGAGCTTTTGTCGATCTTTTCAACGTCCCAGCGGGCACTCAACGTTGATTAAACGTTGAACACGTTGCCATTTTACGCTGAAACAACGTTGAAAAAAGATTGGTATGGAAAGTTGAATCAAACGTTGATTTCTCAACGTTGAAAATCAACGTTGATGTCTCGAACGTTGATCAACGTTGCATGTCAACGTTGGAAACAACGTTGAAATAAAGTTGGATATGAAAGTTGAATCAACGTTGATGTCGTCAACGTTGACATCTCACGTTCGATGTCTCAACGTTGACAACCAACGTGACATGTCAACGTTGAAACAACGTCTGAGACCATCAACGTTGATTCAACTTTCATATCCAACTTTCATTTCATGAGTCGTCAACACTTATTCGCGTGCGATCACCCTACAACAGAAGGATTCCCTCTCATATTAGATTACACAGTTAACTCGTATAATCTCAAACTGTCATCACGGTGTGCACACAGGATGTCGTATCATCCGCTCACACATACCAGCCGTCTATACAACACTATAGTATATATGCAACTTTAGCGTAATAATCACTAGTGCTTACGTCCATCCATAGGAAATAATAAATTAATCTTAACAATATATGGGCCTATATATTAAAACCCAATTATAATACTTACGACATGTTATATACTGAATTATTGTAAGGTGCAATCACCAAAACACCAATAGACAATTGAACTATATACATATTAGTAAACTTAATCTGTTAGAAATGTAAGGAACGACAACTTGCATATTTAACAAAATGGCATTCTTTCAGCAATCGGCAAAATGTAAAGCCGCTTTTTTCACTGCCGAGACATGAACAAACATTGAATTACTGCGTAAAACAAAATTAATGATAAGAATCGAATTTACATATGAGCGTATATTTTTACTGCATCTTGACAAAACTGATATTTGTCCCCAGTTTTTATCACATATAATTTCATTATACAATTTATAAACGCCTCAACGTTGAAAACAACGTTAGGAACAACGTTGCTCTCCAACGTTGTAAAATAACATACGTGATCAACGTTGAAACTTCAACGTTGAAAAATCTAACGTTGAAACAAACGTTGAAGTTGGGTACTCACGTAACAACCATTTAGTGTATGGCAAAATTGTAGGCCGCTTTTTTTTCAACTTGCGAGACATGACAAAAACTCTTGAATTCTGCGTAAAACCAAAATGATAGAATTGAATTTACCAATATGAGCGTATATTTTTACTCTAATTTTACTTGCTCAGTGACAAGAAACTATTCTTTTCCCAGTTTTTATCACATACTACTTACTTATACAATTTATAAACCTTTCAACGTTGACAACAACGTTGTACACTCCAACGTTTTTAAACAAATACAAACGTTGAATCAACGGTGAAACTCACACGTCTTGAAAAAGTCTAACGTTGAGAAACAACGTTAAATGTGGTTGATCAACGTAACAATCATTTAGTTTAATGAGCCAAAATGTAAAGCCGCTTTTTTTTCAATGCGAGAACGATGACAAAACTTTGATTACTGCGTAAAACAAAAGACATAGAACTGAATTTACCAATAGCGTATATTTAACTATATTTACTTGACTCCATGACAAGAAACTGATCTTTTCTCAGTTTTGTATCACATATATTTTATTATACGAATTTAATAACCCTCAACGTTCGAAACAACGTTAGAACACGTTTGTCACTCCAACTTGTGAATACAACGTTGAATCAACGTGAAACGCTCAACGTGAAAGTCTACGTTGGAACAACGTTGGAAGTTTGGTGTATCAACGTAAACAACCATATTTCAACGTTGCTTCAACGTTGAAGTTCCGCTGGAACATCTATGATAATTTTTTCTTCGACCACAAAAATATGTTTTCTATAGCAACATTCTAGTTACATTGGACATCTCTACAATCCAATATGTTCGAAAGGAATATCTTAAGCATAATAAATATTCATACTCAGGCACTCACTACAAATATCGACCAATGGAAAAGTGAGCATGAATTTTAGTTTCCTGATACATATTTAATTTCGAACCCAACCAAAAATCTTTACGATAACTCTAACTAGCCTATCCAGGTATTTTTAATAGTCGCTTTCGATATCATTTTCTCTCATCGTTTAGAAATAATATTTGCGTCTTTTAAGTTGGCATTTGTTGAAATCATTCATGTTCTCATTCCAGAATCAATATTCTATTTTTGAGATAATACCCAGCAGGAAGGTCTACGGGCTTATTATCTGTCGTTAGTTAGACCCAGACGTTGCTTCTCTTGAAGCGCGGATTATAAATTTTTATATCAAAACAATGAACATGATGCCAACAAGCTTGTGTAAACAAATACAACTACGTGAACAATGAAGACGAAATATTCATTACTTTGTAGTACTAGATGCTCCATAACTTTCAAATAGACGATCGACAGAATGCATCGAATTGCATCAACCTTTTACATGTCATCAAGTTCAAACTGTCGTTATTAATTATTGATCATCGTGTTCAAATTGTCGTTGTTCATTCATTTGGAAGTCGTCACTAGCCATTAATGCCACTGCCATGTGGAATTGAACCACCACGTGCATTGTGTGTGCAGGTAATAGGTTCAGAAATAGTCTAGAACCTATTTTTGTTTTTAATGAATGCACCGATTATTCGATTTAACACATGCACTATTGACGTTATTGTTCGATGGAGTCCCATATTTGTTAAGATATTTGTTTAGATTATTTTACCAAATGCTTTGCATTCATTGTTTGCAGTGGTGCATTACTAAAGAGTAATGGGAGAAAATACCCTGTGCGAGTAGAACGTTTGTTAGAAATTCAATGATAATGCACCTTGTTATCATTAGTTATAAACGAAGGTATTTTTGACACCCCTTAAATCAACAGTGGTTAACTTGGAGTCCGACTAATTGATTTCACGTACTTTCTGAAACAAAATGCCTTCATATTGTTCCTTACATATATCTGACGTTACCTGCAGCTCATTTAAGTCATTAAATACTTCTACTGTTGCTATTCATTTTCTTCTTGCCTGGTGATACAATAATCATCACAAACAGACATAGATCTAATGCATTATAAAATAAATGTGTACATAGACAACATCTCAAAGGATAGCAAATATGGACACACCCAAATAATACAAATATGAGACACCACCAAAAAATAATACAAATATAGACACCACCCAAAATAATACAAATATAGACACCACCCAAAATAATAACACAGAACTAACACAAAATAATAGACACCACACAGAATAATGCAAATATAGGACACCACACAGATAGACACCACACAGAATAGCAAAAAATATAGACATCCACACGAATAATGCCAATATAACACACAAATAGACACCACACAGAATAGCAAAAATATAGACACCACCCAAATATAATACAAATATAGACACCACACGAAAAAGCACAAAAAATACACCACCCAAAATAATACAAATTAGAAACACCAAAAAATATAGACACCACCCAAAAAATACAAATACAGACACCACACAAAATAATACAAATATAGAAACCACACAGAATAACACAAAATATAACACCACCCAAAATAATACAATATAGAACCACACAGAATAACACAAATAAGACACCATCCAAAATAAATAAATAATACAAATAGAAACACACCCAAAATACATATGTAATACAAATATAGACACCACTCAAATTATACAAATATTGACAGCCACACAGAGATATTAACAAATATAGACACCACCACAGAATATTACAAAATATAGCACCACACAGCAATATTACAAATATAGACACCCCCCACCCCCCCACAGATATTACACAAATATAGGACACCACACAAATATTACAAATCATAGGACACCACACAGAGCAGAATATTACAAATATAGACACCACACAGATAGACAACACACAGAATAACACAAATATAGACACCATACAAAATAATACAAATATAGATACCACCCAATATAACAAAGCAAAGATTGTTGCCCAACATTAATAATTTGACGTGTTCATACCAATTGTTAGGCCGTTCTTTGCACTGATTCTGTCAATGGATTCCCCTGTTTCCCCGGATCAAGATAAAGGGCTCACGGCGGATGTGACCGGTCAACAGGGGACGCTTACTTCATCCACGCGACTGTCACTTGATTCGTGCATTGGAAATTGCCGAGTGACAGTTATAAAAGTAAACTCAGTGCTGTTAAATGTTTCATTAAACATTGCTTAATACCCCCGGTTAAATCACTACCAACTACAATGCAAAACATTATCACAATACCAGTCTCTAAGCTTTGAGTTTTAATCCACACGTTTTCATTTGATGAAGGAATAAAAATAAATATTGTGAAAATTGTTGCAAAATTTCTGATCATTTTATAAAGCAGTTATTGACTTTTGATGAGGTGTACTGATGACTATATGGACCGATCAGGGTAGTATAAGCATCCACAGACCCCATCAAAAGTCTATTGCTTTACAGTGATATTGACCTCATCCCACAGCTTCGGTCGACCAGGTCCGTATAGTCACTGGTAGGCCTCATCGAAAGACAATAACGGTTTTACAGGGGTGCTAGTTGACCTCGGCCCACAGCCTCAGTGTACCGATACTGACCAGGCTCGTGTAGTCACAAGTGTGTCTCACTGAAGGTCAATAATTTTATAATGTAAAACGCTCGCCCTGGGACTCATATTCAAATTTGAATCTCCATTATATAAGAAACGTTTTGGGAGTTTCCCCTGGTAAGCTGATTTATGAAAAGATTCGTTTTCCGTCGTCCAGCATTTCTAAATTATCTCCCCTTTACAGTGCACATGTGGGAACCAAAATTTCGGCTCTTCATAGAAACTTTATGCCATGTTTGGTTGATAGATGAAATTGACTCTGTGGTTCTGGAAATGAAGTAAAATTCTGGCCTAAAAATGATAGACAGAAGACAAAATTATCTGAGTTTCATTGCCATCTAGCGTAGCTACATGTATTAATATATAATAATTTTTAATTCCCAGCTCCCTCTACGTTAACACGGCACGGCTTGATCAGAGATTTGTTGGTTAAAACTAAGCAGCTATCTAAATGATGAAGCCATTGTCGTTATGATCTGCATAAAATTTGCAAATGCTCTTCCTGTGTTGTCCTGTCATTAACCAAGTTTTCTCATCGATTTAAACAGGGTGACTCAATAAGAATCGGAGGTCGGTCAGGAAGCCGTCACCAGAACAAATAACATACAGGCTCCGAGAACTATATAGAGTAAGATCTCTCGTCATTGATGTACATCAATGAATTGTTGACAGACTACATGCCGTTCTATTTTTGATTTTAGACTTTCTCATTTTAGACTTTTAATGTATATTGTAATTACATCTGTAACAAAGAATAGAGAATAATCCTTTCCCATCAGTCAATATTCCTCTCACAACAGAGTGATATTCCCCTCACCACAAAGTGAATATTCTCCCAACCACAAAGTGAATATCCCCCAGAGTGAATATTCCCCTCACCACAAAGTGAATATTCTCCCACCACAAAGTGAATATCCCCCAGAGTGAATATCCCCCACAAAGTGAATATTCCCCCACACAAAGTGAATAACCCCACAGAGTGAATATGCTCCCCCACAACAGTGAATATTCCCATCACCAAAGAGTAAATCTCCCCCCACCACAGAGTGAATATTCTCCCTCGCACAGAGTGAATATTCCCCAACCACAGAGTGAATATTCTCCCTCGCAACAGAGTGAATATTCCCCTCACCACAAATTGAATATTTTCCACCACAAAGTGAATATCCCCACAGAGTGAATATTCTCGCCCCACAACAGTGAATATTCCACTCACCACAGAGGAAAATATTCGCCCACCATAGAGTGAATATTCCCCAACAACAGAGTGAATATTCCCCCCATACAGCGTGAATATTCCCCTCATAACAGAGTAAATATTTCCCTCACAACAGAGTGAATATTTCCCTCACAACAGAATGAATTTTCTCCCCACAACAGAGTAAATATTCCCCTACAACAGAGTGAATATTCCCCTCACAAAAGAATGAATATTCCCCCTCACAGCAGAGTAAATACCCCCATAGAGTGAATATTCCCCTTACAAACAGATGGCCCCATCTAAGAGTAATATTCCCCCTCACAACAGAGTAATATTCCCCTCACAACAGAGTGAATACTCTCCCCACAACAGAGTGAATACTCTCCCTCACAACAGAGTGATAATTCCCCTCACTACAGAGTAATATTCCTCTCACCAAAGAGTGAATATCCCCCTCACACAGACGTGAATATTCCCTTCACAACAGAGTGATTATTCCCCTCATCACAGAGTGGAATTATTCCCCTCACAACAGAGTGATTATTCCCCTCATCACAGAGTGAAATATCCCCCTCACCATAGAGTGATAATTCCCCTTACAACAGAGTGAATATTCCCCTTACAACAGAGTAATTCTACCAGGTTATTGAAAAGATCAAAGAGATCCGCGATCATTATTCTACGTTATACCACGCTACGTCACAATGGATAATGAGAAGTGATACATAATTTCTCCCTTTGACACAATAATGAGAAAACCGTGGATTTGAATCAGCTGTACTTTGTGTATTCCTTATTAGCATGTTAAATATCATTTTACAGACGAAGCGTGGCTGTTCCAAAAACCTCCCTAGTACTAGAAACCGAAAACGAGTTCTATTGTGCGATCGTCATAGCCTATCTCGATTGGGAAACCCGAGTAACTCTAGGATGAATAAAACGGAGCGAGTAACTTTGGAACGTCACGAAAATAACCTTTTAACCTACCGAGGAATCTAGGTCCGACCCACATTTTAATCGGGTATGGCGGTATTTTACTGTCACAACGATGGCGGGGATGGTGAAAATAGGCGAGTGTGAACTTGTGTTTACCTAATTTTTAAGTTTTTACGATATCTGGTAATAGAAAAGAGGTTTTATTAGAGGCAGGCATTAAAATGGAATGGCTAATGCATTTTTTCTACACTTTCATATTACATAAAACGGGTGAAGGTACCCGGCGGTCGCCATTTATTGCCTTCGATTTAACTCTCGGAGTAAGTTAACTCGTTCGATTCAAATTTGTGCACGCTATCCCATGATGTACACATGTTAAATAACCCGAGTTAACAACGTTTACCCCTGCGAAGTTAGGCCCATGGACAGTCTTCGCCACGAGGCAAGAACTCGAAAGCGTTGTTTACAAGGGTGAAACGCGGAACAGCCAAATGACGTCGATGGATTTGATCTGATTTCGTTCTTCAATAGAGATAAACATCACTTCATTTTTAGAGCCGTTGTAGAATAGATAATAAAGTACTTGTTTTCGTGTCTGTTGGCAGAAATCAACCTCCTCGAACGGTCGAAATGTTGTTTGAAATATTAAAAAGCCTCGGCTACATCGCCATTGGCTTGAATTATTTACAAACAACATTTCTCCACCTCGGAGGTTATGGGATCTGGCCACAACCACGAATACGCCGTGCTTTATCCCATAACAGAGTGAATTTCCCTAATTCACATGAGTGAATTTTTGCACAGGTAGTTTTAAAACCGGCTTAGAAAACGCCACCATATCTTGAAGTGATATAGATAATTATACTGAGTTTAAAAATAGAAAATACATGTCTCAGTATAGCCGAGTGCTTTAAGGAAAAACGCAGAGATGCCAATGATCATAAATTTTTAGCATATAGCATGGGAGAAATATGACAAAATGTTCAAGTCAGGCAGATTTTTAAAAAAGAACACACACAGATTTTTGATTGTGCACTGGTCTTAAATTCCATTAATTTTGTACAGTCACGCCTGATGAGGAGTGGATGTGACGGAGTTTAGCACATGATGCTGACAGTCCCATGTTTTGCTACATCGTAAACCAGTGATGCATGGGTTACATGTAGCTTAAACACATGATAATACAAAGTTATTGACTTAAAAGGATAATACTGATTTTTGAGTAATCACAGGTATGTCCGTAATCTGATGTTTGATTACAGTGTATACCTAAACCATGTTTCTGAACTTTTTATGCCCGCCCCGTGATCGGAAGATCGGGGGGCTATTGTTTTTGTCCTGTCTGTCATTCTGCATTCTGTCTGAAACTTTTAACCTCGGCTATAACTTTGAATGAAGTACTAGGGCTTTTATACTTTCACATGCATGTTCCATTATGACACAGACCTTTCCTGATGGAGTACCAAGCATTATTGACCTCACCTGAACCCTTGACCTTGTGAAGTTTGATCTACCTATCAAAAATTTAACCTTAGGCTATACTGTGATATGGTAAGGTACTAGGGCTTTTGTATTTACATGTATGTTCCTATGACAAACCTTTCCGATGGGGTACCAAACATAGTTTGACACGTCCTGACCTTGACCGCCTTGAAGTTTTACCTTTCTATCATAAAAGTTTTACACCTTGAGTCTATATACTTTGAATGGTAAGTACTGGGGCCTTATATTTCACATGTATGTTCCCTGGATGACAAGACCTTTTCCGTGGTTACCAAACATTTTTACCTTCCTGACTTGGACCTTGAAGGTTGACCTACTTTCAAAAAACTTAACCGTAGTTCTAAACTTTTTGAATGGTGAAGTACTAGGACTTTAATATATTTCCACATGTTGTCCTATGACAAGACCTTATCGTGGGTACAAACGTTTTGACCTCTCTGACCTTGATTTGAAACTTAGACCTACTTTTCAAAAACTTTATTTAACAATACCATACAACTTATTGATGGCAAGAGTTAGGCATTCATATTTCACATGTGTATTCTCTTATGACAAGTCCTTTTATTGGTACCACAAATGTTGACCATTGACACTTGGAACTTTGACCTACAACATTTTAAAAACTTCAAACATTGGCCATAAGCTTTGAATGGTTAAAGGGATAAACCTTTCATTTCACAGCCCTAATCCTTAAGACAGCCCCTCCACTGGCATGTGGAATACGGGGGCAATTTGTGTTTCACAAACACAGCTGTGTTTTTGTTTTTGTTTGACTCTCTCTGCCACTTCACAAAAGAGAGTGAAAATACTCCTCACAACCGAAGTGGATTCTGGTCGGAGTTATACAGACTTGTCGCCCATTTTCCCTTTCATTATTGTTTTTGGATTGTTTTGGTTAGCGGCAATATACCGTATTTATCTTAAAACCACGCCTTGTATTATGATTTATCTAACGAGCACGCTGTACAGTTATTGAACTCTAGGACCCTGTTGTAACATGTATTATTGAATTTATCTAAGACACGCTGTTGCAGTATATGTGAATTTATCTAGAACATAACGCTGCTGGTATTTTGATTTAATTAAGACAACGCCTGTTTGTAATTGAATTTATCCTAAGAAACACGGATAGAAAACAGTCACATTGCCGTGTATATTAGATTTAGCTTAGACTCTGCCGTGTATATTAAATTTAATCGTAACAAAATACCTGTTGTGTAATTGGTAATTTACCTTACAAAATATCCGTGCGGTTTTATATTGGAAATTATCTATAAACACCGCCTGTATATATAATTTATCTAAGATAGCCGTCCTAATCAATGAATTTATCTAAGACAGCCCCGTTGCTATATGTTGAATTTATTTTGAGGCCATGTCGAAAATTCTTAACTGATTTAAGGTATACCGTGTTTAAAGCACGTTGAGCCGATTGATTGAAGGCATTGCCATTTCACTGCTACGGTTTCAGTCCCAACATATGACTAATTTTCCACAGATGAACCTTGTACGATGTCAAATTTCCTTGATTTCATTCTATTTGTAATCCACTAGGCTTGCAGACATTGAGCTGCTATAGAGATAACAATTAAAAAATAGAAAATGTCTTTTTAAAAAGTTTTCCTCATAATTAATCTAAGTTTTAGCAGTATTCCATTACCTTGGACTTATAACTAACAAAATAATTACTCTAGTTTTAGCAAGTGTCCCGGACTTTGGACCTTTGAATTTGTCCTATTACTTCAACAAAATTGTTTGGTTTGGATGTTCCAAACTTTAGATGAATATATTTGATACCATTTAGTGTGTGTTTGTCTTACTGATTCACAGACCTACATATCGAGTTTAAGTTGCCGTTTTAGTTGAACCCAAACAGTTACTTTAGCTGAATTATACCTTTTAAGCGGCAAGAACTGTCAGAATTTCTCATAGAAAAAACCCACCCCGACATAATTGACCTAAACTTTTCCAATGTAAATACATGTAGAAGTTACATATCAAAATTTGACTTTTCAATTTGGCATGACCGCAATAAGTAATAGGCAAAGATAACTAATCAGTGTCCCCCAAACAGAATAAAAAACAAGGTGCGGGACAAAAACGGACCCCTGGACCAACACCAAGGTGTATGCAAGCTATTGGAATCTATAATGGAAACATTTTCTAAACTTTGGCTAACCTGAGCGGGGGCATCACGTCAAATATCAACACCATCTTGCTTTTGTTCAAGGTTGAAATTTGAAATGCTGCCTTGCCAAGACACCTGCTAAATTAGTTATTAAGCTCTCATTACAGAGACAGCCCGAAAAACAAAGTAAAACAAATAATTCTGTATCAAAACATCTTTGTTATAAAATTTTGCAATAGAATATCCTTATACAATCCTTTGAATGTTTTGTTTGTTAATCGGAATTTCTTGTTTTAAAATCAGCGACTTCGTCTGATTTTAATCGTTGAAGATTTCCTGCGAGTG
>CAJDSM010000581.1:20790-38844 GCA_903981925.1 Ostrea lurida
CGGGATGCTGACTGTATATGTGTGTATAAAGTATGCCACGATGATTGTGTGTCACGTAATTCGATGCTACGTCAAAGTTGAGTCAGGAAAAGACTGGGTCCACGGTAAGCATAGCACATCGGCCCTGTCCCGCACGTAACAAAAAAAAAAGGTCATCATTATATTTAATGGTCCGACCATATAAATTGTTCCAAGACCTTCCTGTGTTATGAAAAGCGTAGAGATCAAAGAGGCATTTTCACGTTTAACTTATTGCTTGTCACTTTTCTAATCTTGTTGCCATAAACGTTCAACGTCTGACGATTACTGGCAGTTTAAAAAACAAAATCAACAACAACAATCTATGTTAACTTACTTTAAAAGGAAACTGATTGACAAATACAAGGAAAAAATATGTTGTTGTGGACACCTTACATAAATTGAATACAGTGCCTATTTTTCATGCTTACAGTACCCGAGGAAGACGAGCGGTTTTACCATTTCAATCTTGTCTTTATATCGTACTCGTCAAGGAAAACGATTTCAGGAAGATCTAGGAGAAATTAGATCACTCGTCTACCAGTCATACCACGAGATCGCTTATTAATTAGAACTATGAATGTCAATGTTACCAAAATAATTCTTATGAGCATTATTTAAAATGTCGTCTTGACAATGCAATGAATATAATTCAAGTTTAATCAGTTTCAATATCGGATTTGGTTAATATTTATTAGTTCAAAATATTTGGATTCAAATTCTGTCCCGTTTTCTTTAATTTTTTATCGGATTTTGTTAAATTATTCAATCAGTTCAAATATCGGGCTTTGCTTAATTTTGGTAGTTAAGTGTGGTTACCGGTATTGTCTACTTGTCTTTGATTCACTTTTTATAGTGACGATTGGCATAACTTTTTTTGCACGGTATGTATAAACAGTTTTTTTGACATTGTTTTGACTCCCTTTTAGGAGAGCTTTGTCGATCTTTCAACGTCCCAGCGGGCACTCAACGTTGATTAAACTTGAAACACGTTGCCATTTTACGTTGAAACAACGTATGAAAAAAGATTGGATATGAAAGTCTGAATCAACGTTGAATTTCTCAACGTTTGAAAATCACAACGTTGAATGTCTCGACGTTGAATCAACGTTGCATGTCAACGTTGGAAACAACGTTGAAACAAAGTCTGGATATGAACAGTTGGAATCAACGTTGATGTTCTCAACGTTGAATTCACGTTGATGTCGTCAACGTTGACAACCACGTTGCATGTCAACGTTGAAACAACGTCTGAGACCATCAACGTTGATTCCAACTTTCATATCCAACTTTCATTTCATGAGTCGTCAACACTTATTCGCGATGCGATCACCCTACAACAGAAGATTCCCTCTCATATAGAATTACACAGTTAACTGTATAATTCAAATGTTCATCACGGTGTCACACAGGATGTCCGTATCATCCGCTCACACATCCAGCCTCTATACAACCACTATAATATATGCAAACCTTTAGCGTAATAAATCACCTAGTGCTTTACGTCCATCCATTAGGAAATAATAAATTAATCTTAACAATATTACTGGGCCTATATATTTTAAAACCAATTTATACATACTTACGACCATTGTTATATACTGATGTATTGTAAGGTGCAATCACCAAAACCAATTAGACAATTGAACTATATAGCATATTAGTAAACTTAGATCTGTTTAGGAAACTGTAAGGACGACAACTTGCTTATTTAACAAAATGGCATTCTTTCAGCATCGGCAGAAATGTAAAGCCGGCTTTTTTCACTGCGAGACATGAACAAACTACTGAATTACTGCGTAAAGAAACAATTGATAAGAACGAATTTACCATATGGAGCGTAATATTTTACTGCATCTAGCAAGAACTGAATTTGTCCCCAGTTTTTTATCACATATAATTTCATTATACAATTTATTAAACGCCTCAACGTTGAAAACAACGTTAGGAACAACGTTGCCTCCAACGTTGTAAAATACAACGTGATCAACGTTGAAACTTACAACGTTGAAAAATCTAACGTTTGAAACAAACGTTGATTTGGGTGACTCGAACGTAACAACCATTTTAGTGTATGGCAAAATGTGTAGGCCGCTTTTTTTTTCAAACTGCGAGACATGACAAAAACTGCTTGGATTCTGCGTAAAACCAAAATGATAGAATTGAATTTACCAATATGAGCGTATAATTTTACTAATTTTACTTGCTCATCCTGACAAGAACTGTATCTTTTCCCAGTTTTTATCACATATTATTTACTTATACAATTTATAAACCTTCAACGTTGAACAACAACGTTGTAACACTGCCAGACGTTCTTTCAAACATACAAACGTTTGAATCAACGTGAAACCTCCACGTCTTGAAAAAGTTCTAACGTTGAGAAACAACGTTAAATGTTGGTTGATCAACGTAACAATCATTTAAGTTATGAGCCAAATGTAAAGCCGCTTTTTTTCTTCAAGCGAGACATGACAAAAACTTTGATTACTGGTAAAACAAAAGACATAGAACTGAATTTACCAATAGGCGTATATTTTAACTATATTTACTTGCTCATGACAAGAACTGAGTCTTTCTCAGTTTTGTATCCACCATATATTTTATTATACGAATTTAAAACCCTCAACGTTCGAAACAAGTTAGAACAACGTTTGTCACTGCCACTGTGTGAATACAACGTTGAATCAAACGTTGTAAACGCTCAACGTTGAAGAGTCACGTTGAAACAACGTTTGAAGTTTGGTGTATCAACGTAACAACCATATTTCAACGTTGCTTCAACGTTGAAGTTGCCGCTGGGACACTATGATAATTATTTTCTTCGACCCAAAAAATGTTTTCTATAGCAACATTCTAGTTACATTGGACATCTCTACAAGTCCAAATTGTTCGAATAGCAATTATTCATTACATGAAAAATATTCATACTCAGGACTCACTACAATGATTCGACCAAATGGAAAAGTAGCATGAAATTTAGTTTCCTGATACATATTTAATTAACCCATACAAAAACTTTACGCATAACTCTAACTAGCTATCCAGGTATTTTAATAGTCGCTTTCGATAATCATTTTCGTCTCATTCGTTTAGAAATAATATTGCGTCTTTTAAGTTGATTCTGTGTGAAAATCATTCATGTTCTCATTCCAGATCAATATTCACTTTTTGAGATAATAGCCCAGCAGGAAGGTCGTATCGGGCTTATTATCTGTCGTTAGTAGACCCAGACGTTGCTTCTCTTGAAGCGCGGATTTATAAATTTTTATTCAAAACAATAGAACATGATTGCCAGACAACCTGTGTGTAAACAAATACGAACTACGTGAACAAGTGAAGACGAAATTATTCATGTACTTTGTATGACTGCCTCCATAACTTTCAAATAGACGATCGACAGAAGCATCGAATGCCATCAACCTTTTACATGTCATCAAGTTCAAACTGTCGTTATTAATTAATTGATCATCGTTGTTCAAATTGTCGTTGTTCATTCATTTGGAAGTCGTCACTAAGCCTTAATGCCATGCCATGTGGAATTGAACCACCACGTGCATTGTGTGTGCAGGTAATAGGTTCAGAAATAGTCTAGAACTATTTTTGTTTTTAATGAATGCACCATTATCGATTTAACACATGCACTATTGACGTTATTGTTCGATGGAGTCCCATATTTGTTAAGATATTTGTTTAGATTATTTTACCAAATGCTTTGATTCATTGTTGCAGTGTGCATTACTAAAGAGTAATGGGAGAAAATACCCTGTGCGAGTAGAACGTTTGTTAGAAATTCAATGATAATGCACCTCTGTTATCAATTAGTTATAACGAAGGTATTTTTGACACCCCTTAAATCAACAGTGGTTAACTTGGGAGTCCGACTAATTGATTTCACGTACTTTCTGAAACAAAAATGTCCTTCATATTGGTTCCTTACATATATCTGACGTTACCTGCAGCTCATTTAAGTCATTAAAACTTCTACTGTTGCTATTCATTTTCTTCTTGCCTGGTGATACTAATACATATCACAAACAGACATAGATCTAATGCATTATAAAATAAATGTGTACATAGACAACATCTCAAAGGATAGCAAATATGGACACACCCAAAATAATACAAATATGAGACACCACCAAAAATAATACAAATATAGACACCACCCAAAATAATACAATTATAGACACCACCCAAATAATAACACAGAATAACACAAATAATAGACACCACACAGAATAATGCAAATATAGACACCACACAGATAGACACCACACAGAATAGCAAAAATTTAGACACCACACAGAATAATGCAAATATAGACACACAAATAGACACCAACACAGAATAGCAAAAATATAGACACCACCCAAAATAATACAAATATAGACACCACACGAAAAAGCACAAAAATAGACACCACCCAAAATAATACAAATAGAAACACCAAAAAAATAAGACACCACCCAAAATAATACAAATACAGACACCACACAAAATAATACAAATATAGAAACCACACAGAATAACACAAAATATAACACCACCCAAAATAATACAATATAGAACCACACAGAATAACACAAATATAGACACCATCCAAAATAAATAAATAATACAAATAGAAACACACCCAAAATACATATGTAATACAAATATAGACACCACTCAAATTATACAAATATTGACACCACACAGGATATTACAAATATAGACACCACACAGAATATTACAAAATATAGCACCACACAGAATATTACAAATATAGACACCACACAGAATATTAACAAATATAGACACCACACAAATATTACAAATCATAGACACCACACAGAATATTACAAATTAGACACACACAGATAGACAACACACAGAATAACACAAATATAGACACCATACAAAATAAACAAATATAGATACCACCCAATATAACAAGCAAAGATTGTTGCCCAACATTAATAATTTGACGTGTTCATACCAATTGTTAGGCCGTTCTTTGCACTGATTCTGTCAATGGATTACCCTGTTTCCCCGGATCAAGATAAAGGGCTCACGGCGGATGTGACCGGTCAACAGGGGACGCTTATTCATCCACGCGACTGTCACTTGATTCGTGCATTGGAAATTGCCGAGTGACAGTTATAAAAGTAAACTCAGTGCTGTTAAATGTTTCATTAAAACATTGCTTAATACCCCCGGTTTAATCACTACCAACTACAATGCAAAACATTATCACAATACCAGTCTCTAAGCTTTGAGTTTTAATCCACACGTTTTTCATTTATGAAGGAATAAAAAATAAATATGTGAAAATTGTTGCAAAAATTTCTGATCATTTTATAAAGCAGTTATTGACTTTTGATGAGGTGTACTGATGACTTATATGGACCGATCAGGGTAGTTAAGCATCCACAGACCCCATCAAAAGTCTATTGCTTTACAGTGATATTGACCTCATCCACAGCTTCGGTCGACCAGGTCCGTATAGTCACTGGTAGGCCTCATCGAAAGACAATAACGGTTTTTACAGGGGTGCTAGTTGACTCGGCCACAGCCTCAGTGTACCGATACTGACCAGGCTCGTGTAGTCACAAGTGTGTCTCACTGAAGGTCAATAATTTTATAATGTAAAACGCTCGCCCTGGGACTCATATTCAAATTTGAATCTCCATTATATAAGAAACGTTTTGGAGTTTCCCCTGGTAAGCTGATTTATGAAAAGATTCGTTTTCCGTCGTCCAGCATTTCTAATTATCTCCCCTTTACAGTGCACATGTGGGAACCAAAATTTCGGCTCTTCATAGAAACTTTATGCCATGTTTGGTTGATAGATGAAATTGACTCTGTGGTTCTGGAAATGAAGTAAAATTCTGGCCTAAAAATGATAGACAGAAGACAAAATTATCTGAGTTTCATTGCCATCTAGCGTAGCTACATGTATTAATATATAATAATATTTTTAATTTCCCAGCTCCCTCTACGTTAACACGCACGGCTTGATCGAGATGTTGTTGGTTAAAACTAAGCAGCTATCTAAATGATGAAGCCATGTCGTTATGATCTGCATAAAATTTGCAATCATTCTTCCTGTGTTGTCCTGTCCATTAACCAAGTTTTTCTCATCGATTTAAACAGGGTGACTCAATAAGAAATCGGAGGTGGTCAGGAAGCCGTCACCAGAACAAAATAACATACAGGCTCCGAGAACTAATAGAGTAAGATCTCTCGTCATTGATGTAATCAAATGAATTGTTGACAGACCTACATGCCGTTCTATTTTTGATTTTTAGACTTTCTCTTTTAGACTTTTAATGTATATTGTAATTACATCTGTAACAAGAATAGAGAATAATCCTTTCCCATCAGTCAATATTCCTCTCACAACTAGATAGTGATATCTCCCCCAAGATATCCCCTCACCACAAAGTGAATATTCTCCCACCACAAAGTGAATATTCCCCCAGAGTGAATATTCCCCTTCACCACAAAGTGAATATCCCCCAGAGTGAATATCCCCCACAAAGTGAATATTCCCCCACCACAAAGTGAATAACCCCACAGAGTGAATATGCTCCCCCACAACAGTGAATATTCCCATCACCAAAGAGTAAATCCATTTCCCCCACCACAGAGTGAAATTTCTCCCTCGCACAGAGTGAATATTCCCCAACCACAGAGTGAATATTCTCCCTCGCAACAGAGTGAATATTCCCCTCACCACAAATTGAATATTTTCCCACCACAAAGTGAATATCCCCCACAGAGTGAATATTCTCGCCCACAACAGTGAATATTCCACTCACCACAGAGGAAATATTCGCCCACCATAGAGTGAATATTCCCCAACAACAGAGTGAATATTCCCCCCACAACAGCGTGAATATTCCCCTCATAACAGAGTAAATATTTCCCTCACAACAGAGTGAATATTTCCCTCACAACAGAATGAATTTTCTCCCCACAACAGAGTAAATATTCCCCTCACAACAGAGTGAATATTCCCCTCACAAAAGAATGAATATTCCCCCTCACAGCAGAGTAAATACCCCCATAGAGTGAATATTCCCCTTACAACAGAATGAATCCCCCACTAAGAGTAAATATTCCCCTCACAACAGAGTAAATATTCCCCTCACAACAGAGTGAATACTCTCCCCACAACAGAGTGAATACTCTCCCTCACAACAGAGTGATAATTCCCCTCACTACAGAGTAAATATTCCTCTCACCAAAGAGTGAATATCCCCCTCACAACAGAGTGAATATTCCCTTCACAACAGAGTGATTATTCCCCTCATCACAGAGTGAATATTCCCCTCACAACAGAGTGATTATTCCCCTCATCACAGAGTGAATATCCCCCTCACCATAGAGTGATAATTCCCCTTACAACAGAGTGAATATTCCCCTTACAACAGAGTAATTCTACCACGGTTATTGAAAAGATCAAAGAGATGCCGCGATCATTATTCTACGTTATACCACGCTACGTCACAATGGATAATGAGAAGTGATACATAATTTCTCCCTTTGACACAATATGAAGAAAACCGTGGATTTGATCAGCTGTATACTTTGTGTATTCCTTATTAGCATGTTAAATATCATTTTACAGACGAAGCGTGGCTGTTCCAAAAACCTCCCTAGTACTAGAAACCGAAACGAGTTCTATTGTGCGATCGTCATAGCCTACTTCGATTGGGAAACCCGAGTTAACTCTAGGATGAATAAAACGGAGCGAGTAACTTTGGAACGTCACGAAAATAACCTTTTAACCTTACCCGAGGAATCCTAGGTCCGACCCACATTTAATCGGGTAATGGCGGTATTTTACGTCACAACGATGGCGGGGGATGGTGAAAATAGGCGAGTGTGAACTTGTGTTTACCTAATTTTTAAGTTTTTACGATATCTGGTAATAGAAAAAGAGGTTTTATAGAGGCAGGCATTAAAATGGAATGGCTAATGCATTTTTTCTCACTTTCATATTACATAAAACGGTGGAGGTACCCGGCGTCGCCATTTATTTGCCTTCGATTTAACTCTCGAGTAAGTTAACTCGTTCGATTCAAAATTTGTGCACGCATGCCCATGATGTAACAGTTAAATAACCCGAGTTACAACGGTTTACCCCTCGAAGTTAGGCCCATGACATCTTCCCACGAGGCAAACTCGAAAGGTTGTTTACAAGGGTGAAACGCGGAACAGCCAGAATGACGTCATGATTTGACTGATTTCGTTCTTCTTAATAGAGATAAACAAATTCATACTTCATTTTTAGCCGTTGTAGAATAGAAATAAAGTACTTGTTTTCGTGTCTGTTGGCAGAATAACCTCCTCGACGGTCGAAATGTTGTTTGAAATATAAAAGCCTCGGCTCACGGCCTTGGCTTGTTAATTATTTACAAACAATTTCTCCACCTCGGAGGTTATTCGGCAACAACCACGAATACGCGTGCTTTATCCCCATAACAGAGTGAATATTCCCCTCATCACAGAGTGAATTTTTGCCCCAGGTAGTTTTTAAAACGTGGAAACCCCACCATATTTGAAGTGATATAATAATTATATGAGTTAAAAATAGAATACATGTCCAGTATAGCCGAGTGCTTAATGAAAACGCAGAGATGCCATGATCATAATTTTTAGCATATAGATGGATGAAAATATGACAAATGTTCAAAGGCAGATTTTTAAAAAGAACACACACAGATTTTGATTGTGCACTGTCTAAATCCATTAATTTTGTACAGTACGCTGATGAGGGTTGGATGTACGGATTTAGCACAGATTGCTCAGTGCATGTTTTGTACATCAGTACCAGTATGCATGGGTTACATGTACTTTAACAACACATGAAATACAAGTATTGACTTAAAAGGGAAATATGATTTTTGAGTAATACATGTATGTCGTAATCTGATGTTGATGTACAGTGTATACCCTACCCATATGTTTCTGAACTTTTTTATGCCCCCGTGATCGAAGATGAAGATCGGGGGGCATATTGTTTTTGTCCTGTCTGTCATTCTATCATTCTGTCTGAAAACTTTAACCTTCGGCTATAAACTTTTGAATGTAAGTACTAGGGCTTTTGATACTTTCACATGCATGTTCCATTATGACAAGACCTTTCCGGAATGGGTACCAAGCATTAGTTGACTCACCTGAACCTTGACCTTGAAGTTTGATCTACCTATCAAGAATTTACAACTTAGCTATAACTGTGAATGGTAAAGGTACTAGGGCTTTTGTATTCACATGTATGTTCCCTATGACAACCTTTCCGATGGCGGGTACCTAACATAGTTGCACCCTCCTGACCTTGACCCCGCTTGAATTTGACCTTCCTATCATAAAAGTTTACCTTAGCTATAACTTTTGAATGGTAAGTACTGGGGCTTTGATATTTCACATGTATGTTCCCTATGACAAGACCTTTCCGTGTGGTACCAACATTTTTTACCTCCTGACTTGACCTTGAAGGTTGACCTACTTTTCAAAAACTATAACCGTACCGTACTATAACTTTGAATGGTAAGTACTAGGACTTTAATATATTTCACATGTTTGTTCCTATTGACAAGACCTTATCGTGTGGTCAAAACGTTTTGACCTCTCTGACCTTGAGTTTGAAACTTAGACCTACTTTTCAAAAACTTTATTTAACATTAGCCATAAACTTTTGAATGGCAAGAGTTAGGCATTCATATTTCACATGTGTACTCCTTATGACAAGTCCTTTTATCTGGTACCAAAATGTTTGACCTTGACCTTGAACTTTGACCTAACATTTTAAAAACTTCAACATTGGCCATAATTTGAAGTGGTTAAGGGATAAACCTTTCCATTTCACATGCCTAATCCTTATGACAAGCCCTTCCACTGGCATGTGGAATACGGGGCATTTGTGCAAACACATCTTGTTTTTTGTTTTTTGTTTTGACTCTCTCCTGCCACTTCACAAAAGAGAGTGAATAATCTCCTCACAACCGAGTTGATCTGGTCGGAGTATACAGACTTGTCGCCCATTTTCCTTTCATTTGATGTTTTCTGGATTGTTTTGGTTATGCTGCAATATACCGTATTTATCTAAAACACGCCATTGTATATTGAATTTATCTAGAACGCTGTTGTCCATGTCATTTGAATTTATCTAAGACCGGCTGCTGTATATTGAATTTTATCTAAGACACACGCTGTTGTATATTGAATTTATCTAAGACACGCCGTTGTATATTAGATTTATCTTAGACTCGCCGCTGTATATTGAATTTATCTAACAAATACCGTTGTGTATTGGATTTACCTTACAAATACCGTGCGGTTTTATATTGGAATTTATCTAATAAACACCGCTGTATATATAATTTATCTAAGATACGCCGTCCTACATTGAATTTATCTAAGACACGCCGTTGTATATTGAATTTATTTGAGGCATGTCGAGAAATTCTTAACTGATTTAAGGTATACCGTTGTTAAAGCACGTTGTAAACCGAATTGATTGAAGGCATGCCATTTCACTTGCTACGTTTCAGTCCAACATTGACTAATTTTCAGCAGATGAACCTTGTACGATGTCAATTTCCTTGATTTCATTCTATTTGTAATCCACTAGGCTTGCAGACATTGAGCTGCTATAGAGTATACAATTTTAAAAATAGAAAATTCTTTTTAAAGTTTCCTCATAATTAATCTAGTTTTAGCAGTATTCATTACCTTGGACTTATAATTAACAAAATAATTACTCTAGTTTTAGCAGTGTCCCGGACTTTGGACTTTGAATTTGTCCTATACTTCACAATTTTGTTTGGATTTTCCAACTTTTATAGATATATTTGATCCATTTAGTGTGTGTTTGTCTACTGATTCAAGACCTACATATCGAGTTTAAGTTGCGTTTTAGTTGAACCCAAACAGTTACTTTTAGCTGAATTATACTTTTAAGCGCAATGAACTGTAAGAATTTCTCATGAAAAAAACCCACCCCAGACATTAATTGACCTACTTTTCCAATGTAAATACATGTATGATTAGTTACATATCAAATTTGACTTTTTCAATTTGGCATGACGCATAATGTAAAGGCAAAGATAACTAACAAGTGTCCCAAACAGAATACAAAAACAAGGGTGGGACAAAAACGGACCCCTGGACACACCAGAGGTGTAATGCAAGCTATTGGATCTATATGGAAACATTTTCTACTTGGCTACCGAGCGGGGGCATTCACGTCAATATCAACACATCTTGCTTGTGTTCAAGGTTGAAATTTGATGCTGCCTGTGCCAAGACACCGCTAAATTAAGTTATAAGCTCCATTACAGAGACAGCCCGAAAACAAAGTACAAATAATCTCTGTATCAAAACATCTTTGTTATAATTTTGTATCGAATATCCTTATACATCCTTTGAATGTTTTGTTTGTATCGGATTTCTTGTTTTACAGCGAACTCGTCTGATTTTATCGTTGAGATTTCTGCGAGTGTAACTGGCTATCGGTCCGTATTTCACCGGGGTCGCCAACTTATTTAGAATCAGTATTCAGCGCTCGTTAGTCTAACCCGTGGTTAGCACGATATGCGGACAATTTTTATCTCCAAAGTAAGAAGAGTCTCTTTTGGGGAATCTTGACATTTACCTTATGTCACCGCGAACCTTTCATAATGCACTCGATCGCAATAATGAAATAGAAGTGCTGAATAAAACTTGTTTACTATACACCAATAAGACGGGTGTTATTATAAACAGCTGACATGTGAGGCGTACGTAGTCAGAGAGAGGACGAGGTCCCTACGCCCTGAGAAATATGATTAATTAAAGTGTTGTATTAACAAGCAATCAGAGAAGACACTGTCATGCTCGAATCATTACTGATGACGTTATACAGCCTTCAATTATCGAAAAATGACATGGCATTAAGCTGCCAAACATGGATATTTTATTAAAAACAGGAAATAATATTTTAGTAGAAATGATTTTAAAATAGTATTTACCGTTTTCCAGCATGATCTAATCAATGATTGAGTCAATCCATTATGCCCGAAATCAATGTTGTACAGAGAGTGAGATAAGTTGGTACTTTAATACTGTTTAGATAAGACATATCGACCGGTGATTAGAACATTCTACATGTGTTGCCACAAGCAACGTTCACATCCGTATTTGAAATCACAGGAGCATTGGATCGATAAAATCATGTAAAGGAAAGAAGTGCTCTAGCAAATAGACTTCTCTGAGGACAAACGTTCTATCGCTCCAGGATATCCGTGAATAGAATGACGACTTGCCTGTGGCACCGTCACATTACGGTCACGTGATATAGCGTCCTGATTGATCGACTGGCAGGTACATAGGTCTACAAGGTCGAAAATGATGAGAGATGATCAAAATGCTTTTATGTCTCAACTGCTGCGTGCTCTGTCGCATTTTAGGAGAAAAAAACGGGGAGATTTATAAAATCAATTCTTACGATTTTAAAAGTAAACACATAGACTGGAGCTTGCCTCACTGCCTGTGAGTTTATTTGCTTCTAATCGGGCAAGTATATCACCAAATTGAAATGTACTTCCGTTGGATCATTGTATCTGTACTGCGTGAGAGTAAAAGTGATTGTTATAGCGTGAGAGTAAAAGGGTACTCCGGTGCTATTTTGAAATCTATTAGATAGTTTGCCAATTAAAGGCATTGGTGTGACGTTCCGGGACTCGTTCCAAATGATGTCAAAGAAGTTTAAAGTTTCTCTGGCCGACGAATTATATGTGGCTGTATACATGAAGAAAACTATCAACCTGGTATAACTTCAGTGTATCAGCTTTGAGGATCAATGTGTTGCCCGACTAATTTAAGCATGGCAAAAGTAACATCAAAACAAATGCAGCAATCATCAAACACGTGACGACGTAAGAATTGTGGGAACAGAATGAACTAGGACGACCGTAAGTGCTGACATTAAGTTAAGAGGCTCATTACATCTAAAATTTATTTCATGATTCGTTTAAGCACTTCAAGAAGCTGTTTCACCTGTAAAAAAAGAGATACAAGTTCTCAATTATATTTATACATTATTTGTTTTTATTTTCCAGAATGATGAAAAATGTGTTTTGTTACAAATAAGGAGTTTACTATAGGACCATAAGCTTCGCTTTGGAATTGGTGCATTGATATTGAAATATCTAATAAAACATTGCCTGGAGGAATAACCCCACGATAGAAGTTATTTTTTTAGAGAAAAAAATATTTACGAGATATCTGAAAACGCTTATATGTTTGATATTTTTAAGATCTATGGATAAAATCTTCAAAAAACAGTGTAGTTAAAGAAAGACATGTTAGACAAAGTATATTTTAAAATGAAATTGGAAATGAAATGTCTTAATTTCAAATTATATCGCAATATTACAAGATTTGTAGCAACGGCGAGAGGAAAAAAGTACCGATCCCGATCAAAATGATAGAAATTCACTTAAATAATATATACTGGTAAATAGTATGGACATTTCATCAAAAATTTTACTTTTCATTTATAAAAATACAGTTTAGGAATGTGTAAATCATTCTTTAACTATCAAAGGGAGATGTAGTTTTCTGACTTACAATAGATTCTATGACATTTTTGTGTAATTTCGTCGGGCTTGGGGTTTCAAATTTGATAAAATCGCAATATTTCTCAAATTTTTTGGCGTATTCTTTTTCATTTCTTTTTAAAAATATATTTTCTCTTACATGTATCTTTTCTAATATGACATGTTTTTTGAAGATTTATATCCATAGATTTAAAAAATATCAACAAATATACATTTTCCGATATTCTAAATATTTTTATATTTAAAAAAAACCGAATTGAATCTGAGTCTTTTTGATATGTTTATTAAATCAATCAC
This sequence comes from Ostrea lurida, assembly GCA_903981925.1. Classification (NCBI taxonomy): domain Eukaryota; kingdom Metazoa; phylum Mollusca; class Bivalvia; order Ostreida; family Ostreidae; genus Ostrea; species Ostrea lurida. Next base: position 34,698 of record CAJDSM010000581.1, read on the forward strand.
TAATATACATCAAATCACAGCTGGAATATGGTATCTCAGAATCTCTTTCTCGACAAAAGAAAAGATCTTTTTCATTATGTCCGGAAAAAATCAGAAAAAAAAAATCATATAAAATAAATTAAGAGCTTGATTTACTTTTTCGATGGCGAAACTGTACTTCTTGTAAAAGGTGCTTAAACCGAATCATAATTACAATTTGGTGTATATGAGCTCAGCCTTAATGCGGTGATGATATTGCAGTAAGTACACTCCGTGCCATCTGTAGCTTGTGCCATTGAAATTATTATCAGAATGCACTATTACATTTCATCAGTCACCTGCGTTGTTGAATATGCATCCCCAAAAGATAACTGGCGGCTTTGATGCAAATAAGATCGCATTGCCTATAAATCGCTGTTGCAGTCATCTGCGTATGCTTTGTCAACATAGTTCGTGCTTATCGTGTTAGCTTCAGCAACCAATACGCATGCAAAAAACGTAAGTTAAAATTGAATAGTCTCAATCATCGGCATTATGCAAGTCTGATTAACAAATAATACAGCAAATTAAAATAAATGAAAAGAACAAGGTTGTGATATTAAGCGAACAATTCAATGACAGATGGTATAGAAATTGAGTGAAGGTGTACAAACCCAATACTTGTATGGAGCCTCCAACAATGTTCATTGAAAACAATACGAAGCGCTATTGCTCTTAATTATGCTAGAATGCTGACTCGGAATTGTTGGCGTGTGGTTTCTAAGATTACTCTGTCGTCCAATACACACATATTATAAACAATTCCAACTCCTCGGCGAATATCCTGAACCCTGCATATCAAGGACGAATTGTACAGCTGACTGTATCAACGAAACATCTCAGCGAAGATTATTCTGTGGCATATCAAAACACGTCATTCATACAGAGAAACTGCATCAAGGGAAGTCAGAGTATAAAACTGTGATCGAGGAAGGAATTCAGAGTCAGAACAACTGTATCAGGAGAGAGTCGAAAACGTTCGAGAACAGAGGTAGTGGCGGTAGACAGGAAAACTGTATCGCGAGGGAATTCAGGAAGAGGGACAGTAGACCAGAAAAACTGTACGCGAGGTAATTCAGAGGAGGGACAGTAGACCAGAAAACGGTACTCGTCGAGGGTAATTCAGAGGAGGGCGGCTATCTACGCGGGACGAGTTACTAGTACAGTAATTAGGCCATAGCTTGCTTTTTTTTTTTCTTTGACTTATTATAAGCGTCAGTCAGACTAACAAGAATCTAATTACCTCTCTGAAAAAAAACCCAAAAAGAAAACCAAAAAAAAAAAAACAAAGAACCAAAACCCCCCCCCAAAAAACAAACCAAAAAACAACAAACAAAAAAACGAAAATACAAGCAGTAACAAATCATTGTTGGTATTTGTTTTAAATATTTTGAACCTTTATAGTAACCACTAATAGAGATCAAACATGTCTTGAGTACGACATAGACACACTATGAGTAATTAAAATAGCAATTTAAACTGCTTCTTAGTCGATTTGGATGCAATGAATAACTAAACTAACAATGATAGAACGGAAACATCCTGGAAAGTTGCTGGGATTTTTTGGTTTTTTTTTTTTGCGCATAAGAGCAAGCGGAATTTAACCTTCTTACTCACGGCTTAACAAAAACTGATACTGAGTTTGATATGGCCTTTATTTATCATTTTTAGACGAGGTAACTAGTAGACTACATACAGTAATCATGTACTATCGTTACAATATCGTAGAGCAGACTGAAACCGTGAAGTCTAGTCTAATGTTAACTATTGTGAGTTGGCGATATATTCATGTGTGAGTTACAATAAGTTGTCATCAGTAAATTGAAGTGACTTAATTCTATGTCATATACGATGTCTCTATATCAAATTATCAGTATTCGATGTCATAATATCAGTATTTTCACCTGTCAGATATCAGTATTGTCATGTCATATAATCAACTATAAAATTCCAATATATCTGTGTCAATATCAGATCTCTGCTAGTAGTCAGCAACCTTATTGTAGAATATCAGTGATAGTTGTGTCACAGCAATAAGCATGAATTAATGATAAAAGGAAACGTGACAAACACATTTGACCCACTTAATGGATGCATATTCAATCTAAAGGGACATGAGACACGTATTTTCTATCTAAAAATGTTTCAAATTTTATTGCCAATTTTGATGTTGTAAAATGCTTTTACACAATTCAATTATTTCTAGTGTGCAGCAAAAAATTTGAAAGTCAGTTTTATAGTACAAATAGAATTTTACAGTAGCCTCACAAAGTATTTCATTATGTAAACAAGAGCTCGAGCCTTGTACTTATGTTTACAAAAAATTGATTCTGTATGAAAATCATGTTAAAACAATTGAGAGTGAGAAACACTAGGGACGTGTTTTAAATGTTAAGAATTGAACTTCTAATTTGAAAAAAAATCTGCTTTAAATGGAACGATCAGTAGCATATTCAATATAATATGTAAAGCAAAAAATCGTGGCTGGACTTGTTTACTAAAAAAGAATGCAATGTGCTGGTATCTCTACTTTGGAAGTCCACAGGATGACGTTCAAATTTTTGCTGATTGCATTAGAAATACCCTTAGTCAAGCATTGTAAACAGTAAAACTTGGGCAAATCTAAAATTTGTACCATAATTATTTAGTTCAAAACGTGTCCATGCAGCCTTTAAGAATACCCTCTCGACAGTGCCACAAAAGAACTGGTAATTATTAAACAAAAATAGAGTTATTGCCCTTAGATCGAAATTGATATTATTACTGTTTTACTCCCACTCGGAAATATTCACTTCTAAGGAGACGTCACCACTTGCCTGCGAGGGCTGCAAATTTGGTCTATGCTCGCACTATCAGGGGCCTTTGATGTAGGGGGAGGGATTTTTGCTGCACACAACTTGCTGTTAGCACGGCCTCGGTTTTTCCGGTCTCATTCCGAATGACCGCCCTCTTACGACTACGCAAGGGAGCTGAACGACCTACTTTCTAACACCGGAACCCCACGGGTTCGAATTCGAAATTAAAAGGGTTCTAAATAGTTCAAGCTTTTGTCACATCTCAGGAGTGTAAAGAGCATTTATTTATTTGGCATGTAGAGTCACATAGCACGTGACCCTTCTTTCATCAATACTTCATCACTTTTGAAAATTTTCTCTGTGGATAGATGGGCATACCCCTATAGATTAAACACCTTAACTGTGATTTATTTTCTCAGTGTTTTAAAAAATTTCCATTAGTGTTGACGGCTTCTTATATAAAGCCCAATTTTGGCTTGTCCTATGTCACGACAGATCGACCTTCATTACTGCGATTTCGAAATTACCATTAGCACTACCGATAAGGAATCTCCTGTGCCGGGATTAGGAGGCGGATATGGACAAGAACGGGATAACCACCCTCTGTACTATGCCTTGGTTTTTCTGACGTCGGGAATTACTCGTCAGACCTCGATGCACCCTATGTTCGAAGTTTATTGAGTAGTAATAAAGAATGCATTTTTAGACATCAGCTCGCCACGCAGTACAGGATGCGCGGAGGTTAGAAATGATTCCTAGAACCCGTTTAAAATCAAAGGGAAACCCGAACCATGTTATCAACAACATCAATCACTACGTTGCAGAACGTTTTCCCCCTTCGCGTCCTTTCACTTTACCATGAAACTAGCCACGGTTACACAAATTTACAATACTAAAGAAGCGTAGATATGTAAAGGTGATAAAATGATTTATTTGAATTAATATCTATAAAATCAAATTGATTTGACATATATATTTTTTCGTATGAACAGTTTTAAAAATAACTTACCGTCTTTTCTTTTCAAAAAGTGCATAAATCATTACCTTTGTTCAATGAAACATTTGTACCCATTGGACATACGTATGAGAAATCCTGGTGGAATTGACATCTATGAGTAACCTGAATGATCGCACTAATATTTGCGAAACACTTTCCGGAAATCGGAAATATCACACGTATTTCTGGGATTTTGTATATTCAAGATTGAGTAATTACGTCCTGCAAGAGATATGAAATTCGCCTGTAACTGAGAGCAATTAAGTTTCCCAAAAGAGATGTTCAAGGAGAAATGCTCAAGATTCCCTCAAAAGAGACTCTTCTTACTTTGGAGATC
>CAJDSM010000582.1:0-29528 GCA_903981925.1 Ostrea lurida
TTCGATTTTCCTTCCGTTACAATATTTACCACCATGAACCAATTATTACAGTGATACTATAAAGATCATTGAAAAATGCCGTGAAGTTAAATTGCAAAAACTGCAAAAGTAAATTCAATACATAGCTCGCTCCCTTAATTCGGAATAAGACTAATTAAGAGTTTTTTAGGAAAATACTATCGTGAACCTTGGTAGATAGCTTGACCAGAAGACAGTGGGGATAATCATTGGATGCGCCATCTAGGAGAATTAAGCATTCTCCTGGTATCTGACTGCTCCACACCATCCGCTCGCGAGGACCACATCTTATCGGGTTAGTACCAGAGGTATTAAGTTTTGTTAACCGTAAATAAACTTAAATTGGTAGTGGTTACATCATAACTGATAAGAATGGGTCTCTTATCAAAACAACTTTGTATGAAACACTTCAGACAGCATTTGACCCAATGGCAGGTTTTTGGCAAACTGATCGGTTACACATACCATATAACTTACAAAGCTGACTTTAATACGTGGACTGTATCAAACCCCTGCCACATGTTAAAAGGCAAAAAGATAAAATCTGTAACAGTGGATAACATCTTCCAGGCAAGATATAATTTATTAGGTATATCTATTAAAACAAGAAGTTTGTGAAGGTAATTCTACGGTACCATCCCTGAAACACTATCCAATGGTGGGAATTTAACAGAGGTCGCTTTTTTAGTGAGGAGTAAAGCACTATCTTCTCTCTCGTTGACCGGTCACACTCCCGACCGTGAGCCCACAGTCTGACCAGGCTTTAAATGGCGTGTCAACAGAATCCGTAGATGTCAAAATACAAGATGTGTGAAGAAAGCGGACTTATTAAATGAGTGGGCTAGTGAAAACATTCTCACATGCATTTTGACTACAATGATAGCCGCTACTATATTGGTAACATCTGATATATTGTTAACATACTGAGACCATAGAGCCATAAATAGTATAATGCTCCTTTAAACGTGACATGAGACCATTGATTGCAACAAGATACGGTTGATATTTGTAAAGTAAGATTGCACTTCGATACAAAAATCTGTAAATTTAGCACGTATGAAAATATGCGCATGGGCGGTTGTTTTACGAATATAGGTTGTTGAGAGACAATATCAACTACCACCATTATTATTGCAGGTGATGATGGAATAATTGCACACATAATATTGGGAAGTTAAGTAGACGTGATGGGTTTTCCTGAGCGCCACAATAAGACTTGTTGACCCTCGTTGGGGTCATTAACAATTTGAGTACGGTTACCTTTAGTTAAATTGCCATTAATCGGTAAATTGTTCAAAACTGAAGGACATACTCCGAGCTCAGCGGGAAGCAGTACGAAATCTGGGAAAGGACTCTGCAATGGGATGGGTCCTGTTGCACTTTTCTAGTTCGTTGGATATATTGAATACTTCGGGACATACTCCTCGAAATGACGAAATCATGAGTTTATGTCGTGATTACGATGAATATTTACATCGAATATATCTGATGTCTTGAATTAATAGGCCACCGCCTGTAGAGATTGCCTCTTCTTTTCATGGTAAGCCACTACAGCCTTTTGGAAATTTTGAGTTTCATGCCTCGATGTATTTAAGGTAATGAGTAAACACTTAATAGGGTCTAGGTATAAATAGGAGCGGAGCTTTAACATTAAGTGCTCTCCTGCTATTTACTGGGGAATTCCAACAGACTGTTGGAGACCGATGGCTGCGAAACTAGCACAATATTGATTTACACTTGTCAATGAGGACTCACAAAGCTATTAGCACTTTTATATATCGACAACGTTCAGTAGTACTTGTGTGATGTATGAATACGAATGGAGAAATAACAAACCACCTAATTTCTCTCAGAAACTGGACTACACTTCGATAACTAGATAGAGAATTAAATTATCCTTTTTCCATTTATTGTACTTAAAGAAGCACCTGTACTATTACCATGTTACAACGCCTTGCTTTAATTTTATCGTGCGGGATGGTAGTGTAAAGTGTTGTAAAAGTAAAGATCCTTCTTGGATGTGTTCATAACATGTGATATATAGTTTCTTGCGATTTCGCAGACATGTCAAATTTAGTTTTTTAAGTAGCTTGCTCTTCCTGATTTAATACAAAACTGAATCATTAATAAACTCTCATGTCTATATTGCCTCCTCGTGAACGACATTAACGAGATATGATGTGTAGTATTATTAACTCACCCATATGCAGGTGATTATGAAAATATTGCTACATAAATATGGGAGATCTGAATGATAACGTAAGGCGCGCTGAAATGTACGCACCTCATATTTGTCATAAAAGTTGGCGTTGAATTTGATGAGCCCTATGCTCGCACTCTACTATTTAAAATATGATCTTAATTCAATCTAACAATAGAATTCACTCCATTACTAAAGCATCGTACAAGGGGACCTCTGTGGTGTGTTTTTATTTCGAGTTTCATTGGGATCTTTCAAGGCAAGGTATGTAGCTGTAAATTGTAAAAATAATTTAATTTTTTGTGCGTTTAAAACTTTCGTGGCTATATGACTCAAAAATAACAGGAATTTTGTTGGCAACCATTAATTTTACAGTTTGATCCTCTATACAAACTTTCAATCATACTCCTTGTTATATTAACAATAAGGTGACGTAAGCCTTTGTTTTGGAATTAAATGTGTCGTCGTTTTTAATTATACCCACAAAGTAAAAATATAACTTGACAATTAAATTCCCCACGAAAATTAATGGATTTTACAGTATACAAAAAACAAGCACTTAGTACAATCAAGTTTTGCGAACAAACGGCCCTCACAAATACATAAATACGAAATTAATCGCCCCAAAGGAACATTGAAGTCTGTGTTCTAGTGTTACCTCAACATATTATTCTATTATAGCTCAGCTGAGCTTGAATTTGTTTTACACTCGATTGAAATATTTTCTACGCACAGACACCTGAATACATTATTCTGCCTTTAGTAAATCGAGCATACGAGAGACATTTGTTACGTGGATTGTTCGAAGAACTACAAAGCATGAACAGACGAAACTAATTATGACCCCGTCATTAAAGTACCCCTGGTGTACTGAATCTAATAAGAGACTACATATGTAACAGTTGATACTAGTTTCACATACCACACAACGACATTGTACAATAATAAGTAAGATATCAAATCTAAAAAATCCAAGAGTAATAGCTATGTTTAACATATTCCGCATATAATTTTGCCTACAGTTTCGAGGTACTTTTTAATTCATATATGCCTTACCCACCTTTTTATTTGAAAGGAAAGAAAATTGAGGTTTCTTGTTATGTTCTCATCGATTTACACTATCATCTGTAATAAATATCATGTATTTATTTCATTAAAATTCAAGCTCATGGATTTTTTTCTCCCCCACTCCATGAAAAGAGATCAATGACGTTTTGTCTGTATGCATATCACAACAGGAAATTTACTTTGATAGCCCTGCCCATCTACATGAATTGTTCAGTGAGCTATAACTTTAAAAGAAGAGTAAGGTTTTTTTCTATATCCTGGAAAATTGAGGCGCACGCTCGCAGAAATTAACAAACCCGATAAGGTTTTGAGGGCTTTAGGCTGGGATAATGCGGGTGTGGTTGTTTTGCTGATGTTAACATTTGAACACTCTGTATGTGTGGATAGATTTTTAAAGAATGAACATTTAAAGAAGTTTCAATGATTACATACAACACTCTGTAATTGCCTCGATCATGATTCATATCGTTTCACACAATCCAACACTGTTGGTAGTTGAGATAATATCATTACCTTATATAATAAAGCATTTAACCAATCTTTCAAATAATATACTCATATTGTATTATTCCTATGCAATTGCTATTTCTGATATTTTGTATCATAATTGGCAAGAGCGGTTCTATAAAGACATTGATAATAGTCCTTCGTTTATGTACATGAATTTTTATTTATATATTTAAAGGCAATTTCAATAAAATGTTGTCTCTGGGGTTTCTATATACTCACATAGTTTTTTTTTTTTTCACCTTTTTATCCTTTAAAAGGTTACTTAGTAGCTACGAGGGTTATTTTATCAAGCCAAATGACCTACACAGTAATTCTATCGATCTGAAAAATTGAGTGTAAGACACTAAAGAGTCTATCCCCATTTAACTCATCCACATATCCTACCAAATGTAGAAATTAGTCCACATCTGGGTATTCTCATATCTGGAAATTTCAAGTGATCTCAATTACCTAATTTACTCTTGAGTAGATGGTTAATTGTAACATTCAAATTTATAGTGCTATATATTGAATAAAGAAGATTGTTCAATATTAAGGAAGAATCTTCGCCTCTTTATATGTATCTTTTTTTTTGGAACTGATAAAGACACCTTCAAAATTCACAAATCATCCGAACCACACGTCAGGTTGAAATTTTGTGATATTTGTCTAAAAAAGTGAAATGTTTTGCACATCGATTGAAATCCAGTAGAAAACATAGATGAATAACTATTGAATGTTGTCCAGAAATTAGTCACCCAGAAAAACATAATAACGAGACTAATTAAAAGAAGTCAGATGAGCTGTATCTAACTGCGATCTAACCATGAACAAATTGGTAAGTGACAATGTCTAAATCAAATCTAGTAAAAAATTGTTTCGTTAAGTGTACTGGAATACCCAACAAATTTTAGTCTGATTTAAACCACAAAAAGATATAAAAGCAAAAATGGTTATTGGAATCGGTTACTTCAGAGAATCTGAAGTACTTCCGCATTATGGGCCGAATTTCGAATAGAGTTCGCCACGAGTTAGACAACAGGTAACGCCACAATGCTAAATTGTTTTATATTTTTGTGTTATTAAGACTGAACTATCACGTTTAACATATCACAAATTCAATTGAAGTGAAGCATTGGACAAATTACATGGCGCCTCAATGCATTGGTTGGGTAAAACGCAAACGTTATTTCACGCATTATACAAGACATAAACTTGGCTAAAATCTGAAATTATAAATTAAAGGTAACATGAACAACATCGAGTTATAATATTTGCTCTTTTCTTAAACCAAAATGAGGCTTGCAGAGCATAACATTTTTAGTATTTTAGATCTGAGCGCAATTTTATCATATCCAAATAATAAGAACAGTTGTACTGATGTTTTGGTTCCCTATTTCCGTGAATCTACCTTCAAATCAAATGCCATAAGCAGAGTATTATGCATATAAAAAGAATAGCTTTCAATAATAATCCGTGTATTGAAGAAGCTTTAATACGACGTCAAAGAGTTAAAAAATTATTTACTAAATGACCGAGCGTAATATGTCTGATATAATTTTTCGTAGATACTGGCCTTGATGGGGATTGTACCGCAAGGTGCTTTTATACGTGTGGCCGCAACTAACAGTTAAACTCTTATACAGTATTCACATTATGTAACAGATATCACACATCAAGATATCAATGAATGTCAGTTTTTGGGGGTACCTGGGCTTAATGTGATCCCCAATCAAATGTCTCATCATCTTGTTCATTTTTCTTGTGAAGCTGCCCTATATGATACAATTTTCTTGATCATTTAGGATTAAGTTATTCATTGTCCATGTGTATTGTATCATTTTTTAAGTGCGAATTGACATCTGTCTATTGTAAAAATGGAGAAAAACCCATAGAAGAATCAACCGTTTAATTACGATAGTGGCAAAGGAATATACGTGAGGAATGAGATTGATAGTGACTTGTATAATATGAAACTCAGCTATTGAATCACAATTAGTGGTATCAATTGTGTTTCACCAGTCTTATAAGTGTCATTTTCAGGTTGGTCGCGGAATAATTATCTAAAAAAATTAAGCAATCCTTTTCATACCGTGATCTCTATTCCTACATTGGCAGAATATCCTAGGAATCACATGATTAATCACAAGTATTATAACTAAAATCTATATTTGGCTTTTTGCATGTTAATGTAATTCTGCCTTCCTTGACCCATTTTCCGAATTACACATGAAGTCAAAATACAGAGCGTTGTTAGTGAATACTAAAACCTATAACGTGTGAAGAGTAACGATAAGGAGACGTAAAACCTTCAGTGAATTCATTAACTATAAAATCCCTTGCAGTGAGAGTTTAACCGAAAGGATCAAAGAACCCTTACACATAGTTACTGGCCTTAAGAGTCTCCAATATCATAATTTAAGCCTTTAGTTTTTACATTAATAAAGAAAGAAACATGGGACCACTTAAATTAAGGTCCTTGTCCTTTGACCTTCCAATTGAAGTCAAGGTCATCATCAAAAATAATTTTTTATTCATGTTCAAGGTCTTTTAGAATATTTAAAAGAACAATATTATTTGACCCTAAAAAGACCTTAATATACTCAGAAAATCACCTCTGAAATTTTGATATGAACTGCCTATAATTTATTTAGTCCGGTCCTTCATTGTAACTGTTTATTGATTCATAGGATGAATTATGATAAAACATGAACAGAATATTAATTTGATGCTCCTTTATATTTGTAAGGGCTGTTCATAGGGAGGGGAATTACTGTCAGACTGTTTAAAAACTTACCTAGGTTGGTTAACAATGTTATCGTTCTTTAGCATAATTCGAAACATTTTTTTTTTTATTTGATCCTTTTTAACCATTTTATTTGATCCTTTTTTAAGTGTCATGCAGCCTTCATTTGATTTTACTTTCTTAAATACTATAAAATGCAGTATTTTAAAAAAAATTTATCCTGTTTAAAAAAATTAAAACCCATCTGAAATTGAAACCTCAATCTACAGTTCAGTAGTGAACATGCTAACCTCCGAAGGTACTTAGCAAGGCATAATTTAAATCTTAAAATGAATAGATAAATTACCCCGATCTTGATAATTTCATCAATGTTTCAAAAGGAAGTCAATCATTATGATGGTGTAAAGAACTATCTTAATCCACAGAATTGTACAATATACTTGGATATTCAATAGATATCACAGACATTAAGAAAAAAGTAACGAGTATGTACATACATTTTTTAATGCTGAATTTCCTATATCTCACATATATATCTTATTTTTAAAGCTCACTCCCTTCTGAAATAATCATATGTTGTCTCTTATTGTAGTTGGAACTCATGTTGGTCTACTGTTAACAGCAAAATATATATATGCAGCCTGATTCTGGGAAATGATAAAAAGCAGATATGATGAACATGGGGACAGTTCCTTTGGAGTTTCAATCTTCCCTGTTGCAGTGATGGGACAAAGGAGTTCTGGTTGTGTAACCATTCAGAGTGAAACAGCCTGACTGGTGTAGCTGATTTTCACCAACTTTGTCCAAATTCTCCTTGAACAAGACTTCACCTAATGCCTTATGGTAATTGATCCAGTGTCTTGAAACTCTGTTCATACTGAGCCTCTTCATGTTTTGCAATTTCAAAGACTTGTTTTCAGGATTGATAGGAACATGCGACATCTGACAGCCACTGACTCCTAAGTAAGAATAAAAATAATGTATATGTACATTTTATTCCATAAACTGAATGTATTAAATGACATGAATCCGTTGTTAATTGTAAATACATATTTCAAATACTTATTTGAGTTTTGTCTTTGTCCGAGATAATATTGATTAATTCATGTGGACGATTCTTATTCCTTATATCAATTAAATTTTAAATAAAAAGCAGTGAAGACTGAAGTATGAAAGCAGTATATCTCTTCATATATACTATAACATAGACATCACGATTCCTTCCTAAAATTGTAGATCTATAGTTTCAGCAGCAATGATATGACTAATTTTGTAATAATTTTACCGAAATAGTTTAATGGTTTATACACCCAAATGATTTTCCCCCTTAAGTCTAGATAAAAAAGTTTATAAGTTATGAAATAGGTCAAAAATAAAAAATTACTCTGACATACATTACATAAAATACAAAGTCTGAGAAAGGTTTACTAAAAAACATGCCAAAAAAGAAAAAAACACATCAAGATGCAAAATAAGAAAAGGCAGAAGCAAGCATACAAAAGAAACCCAAGATCTGCAATTACAGTTTGGGCCCGACCAAGTGTCTATAGAAATTTTAAACTGATTAAAGGTTGTGAGAAGCCTTGTTTCATTAGGTAAGGAGTTCCAGATCTTTGGAGCACTGTACCTAAAAGATTGCAAACCATACCTGGTTGTTCTCACCCTGGGCACATTTGCATATCTAAAATTGTAAGAGTGATCTTTGAGTGTGATGAGGTCATGAAGAAAGAGAGGACTGGATTTATTTACTATTTTAAAAGTTTCCATTGCTATTGTGCGTAAACGTCTTCTTTGGAAGTGATTCTGAGAGTTCATTAAGAGATGTACAGAATTATATCATTATAATATGAAACGTAATGCCCTTTATCTATAGTATCTTTCCATTTTTCGTGGTATGATCTTTCAAGAGGCAAAAAAATGCCAAGGTTAAAGGGCAGTAACTAAAATTGATAAGATAAAGGAGATAAAATGGTAAGTCATTACTTAGGCGACTAAGGTTGTATCCGATTCATTTATCAAAAATCGTTTAGTTGACTAGCTGCCTTCCTACAAATGTCAGTGATGTGGATGTTAAAATTTAATTGAAAATCAATAGTAACCCCTAGTAGTTTTACTTCAGGCTCACTTTGCAAAATAGTTTCCCCTAAATTGAAAGTTAAATCTAAATCTTTTGTCGATGTTACGGCCATTTAAACAGCGATAGCATCATATTACTTATGATTTACTTGTAGAATAATCAGTTAATGACTTAATCATGGAAGGTAGATCCACGAAATAAAGTTGTAAAAGGTAGGCAGAGCAGCGACACCAGCTGGTGTCGTTGAATTCCCACTTTTCAATATGGAGTCCCCTCTGACTCTCCCCCTCACATGTCACAATAATATATTAAAAAGCGAGGGTTATAGTCAGAGGAATCTCGGATTAGGTCTTCCCACGCAACAACGGTAGCACCGTCAACATATTACTGATTCTATTAAAGGGTAAAATTTCATCCGAATCTGTCAAGGAATAAAAAACACAAGAGCTTGCGAGTATAAAGCCGATTTCAATGAAATATATAGTAAACTTTTAATTTGTCACGCAAGTGTAACTTCTTGCTTCTACTCTATCATCATCCGATTAGATAGAATGTTCTATCGTTAAAATGGTAATATTGTCCTCCGGATCTGAGCGTACCCTGGTCACAGTAAGATTATTCTATCACCCGATATGTAACCGGAAATAAAAGAAAGGCACTTATCTCAGAACCTAAATCAGTTGATGTATTTTATTTCCGGATGATTAAACGAATGCTGAATTCTTTAAAAAACATTTTTGAATCCGAATTCTTCAAGCGATCATAGAACGTCGGTCATTTTGGCAAATATAAACATTGAAACGATAAACAGAAGATGGTAACATTCCGGAATAAAAACCGTTAACGGAATATCTTACTTCACGGTTCCGATTTCCGATTTCACCAGCACGAGATTTTAGATTTCATTGTGGTTTCTACAAGTAGGAATAGCTTTCCAGAAGTAATACGTCTTTTTGTATCACAAAGTTCCAGGCATAATAAGAGTTTTCATAGTAAGTAAACACGGTATACATATTTATGTACAGTCTGCACTTCTAGCAGCTAAAAATAAGCTGTACAGTATAATACTCAGGGGTGTTATTAGGTTCAATTTAAACAACAATTTAATATTTTTAATGATGCTTCCGTTTCAGTGAGTGCAGCTTTACACATACATACTAATATGTTCAAGGTAATATGAGGTTTTGACCGGTTCAGTTTTTAACAGGTTGGGCACACTCCCTTTACCGCGAACCTGATATAAAGGGTGATCATTCCTCTTAAGCAAGAAATAAACATTACAAAAACAAATATGGAAATCCTGATATATTGCAAAAAGTGGAGTTTATTTATTGTTTATGGCATGAATTTCTTGTATATACAGACCTGTGGGGGTCCGGGTTATAATAGGTCCCCAGCATCCCCTTGTGTATCGTACGCGCCGACTAAATGGGGCGGTCATTTGGATGAGACCGGAAAAAACGAGGTCCCGTGTCACAGCAGGTGTGGCACGATAAAGATCCCTCCTTGCTCAAAGGCCATGAGTGCCGAGCATAGGCCTAAATTTCGCAGCGCTTCACCAGCAATGGTGACGTCTCCATATGAGTGAAATATTCTCAGTGCGACGTAAAACAAAAAAATAATCAATCAATCTTGTATATATACAAAGTGCATTGTACTGAAATTTAGTTGCACACAGCTGTCTTGAGAAGAGAAATGAAAAGGGAGGCTGTCTTGCAAGTAGATATTTACAATGGATTAAAGTACTAACAATATTTCATTTCCATTCAGTTTAATCTATAAAGTGAAAACGTTTGGTTACAGTTTGTTCAGTATGCCTTAATAGCTCTTCATTAAGACCATGTGCTACATTAGACAATCATTTGATCTTCGGAACAGATAATTTACTACAGTAGCCGGGAAATGATTGAAATGTAATATAAATTTGTTTTCCAGATGCAGTTACTTTTCTCTATTATCAAGAAAACAAATAAGGAAGAGAATGCCTTCGGATTTTATAAGTGATGATATCTCATGCATAACTAATGCAATACGAATAAGCCTAGCTTAGTACGACCTGTTTAATAAAACAACATTATATATTTTTAGAACACATAACTTCTGTACCAAAATTGTTTTGTTCTTTCTGATTGGTTAATGCTTTAATGGATGCAACAGTTGATAAAGATGAAAGCAGATCGCGTGAGTCAAGTCAAGTTTAGATATGACATTTAAAGTTTCTTGAACTGGGCAAGTTTAAATAGTATTTTAGAAAAGCCTTTGGTCAAAAAGATGTCGGTACATACATTCTGAAATAAATACTTCATTTTCATAAATATGCAGCAACGAACATTATGGAATATTATTGAAAATGTACATGTTAAGTAATTACCACATGGCACAACACTCTTCTACTTTTCTCTCAGAACAAATACTGTTAGGGTGCACAGGAAAACTGTAGATGTCTTGCTAAAGAGGAATAATAAAAGAAAAATGTGCCCAACCAATTTAACAAAATACTCCGAAAATAAATGGGATTGAACTGGAGAGCAGAAACAACTATTTTGTCTCTCCTAGGGTTTTAATCTGTTTGTGTTAAAGTAATATGAGCTGAAACTGACAGTATTTTTTTAACTAGTCAAATATACTCCAGTTGACACCATTATAACTAATATAATCTTTAGAGACTTCGTTAAATATCATGGATTTTTGAGTATTAGCATATAATTGCCTTGATAGCATTTTCTTTTGTTTATGGATTTCCAAGAAACTTTGGGAAATAATAGCAAGCCAATAGTGAAAGATTTGTAGAGACATCTCAGGCTACACAAATAGTATTAACCAAAATAATAATAAAAAAAATAAAATAACCACGAAGAACAAACTAATAAAATTAAACAAAAGACAAAGTCAAGAGTTCTATTTGGTCAGAATTTTGGTTGCATATTACTGGTATGTACACACAAATTGCATTTTTTTTCTATATTTCAACAGTTTTTAGCCTGGCTTTGCTAAAAGCCAGAGGCTGTAAGTGTCGTGATCGCTTGATTTACAAAGTAAACAAAAAACCAAGAAGAAACCTCCACAATACAAAATAATTTTTCTGATATTCATTAATTCATTTTTCATTCTGAGAGCTAAAATAAAACAAACATTTTAAATAGGTTCCCATTACTTATGCATGATCTAATCACAAGGTTAGGGTTTTTGTTTGCACACATGCTATGTGCATAACTTTTCATAGAAGACAAAAATCAAAGTACTGAAAGTATCGCAAAGCCCTAAACTTCGTTTTTGTCTATTGTCTATTATGTAAATGTCAAGGAACAACACGATAAAAAAGTACATGTAACTCTATTTTTGTAAGAATGTAACAGATATGGAAGGGGAAAATGTAATGAAACTCTTCATCATGTTGAAATATAAACTTCATATGCTGTTGATAAAAGGACACTTGGAGTTTGTGCTTTTCTTTTGGTTGATATCTATTAGTTAGAATTCAGCATAAAAAGGCGAAGACAAAACGAACAGTGAGCGATTCGTCGTAAATCAGAATACAAAACAAAAGTTGGGGAAACACGGACACCTGGATATACCAGGTGGGATAAGGAGCGAAAGAGAAGTAAGCATCCACAGTGGACATGTAAATATCACTTGAGGCAAATGTGTTAATCAGGTAAATGAAGTAATCCCTAGACAAAAGCAGTGTATAAAGAAGGCTTAATAATTGCTCAAGTACGCTGCCTCGAAAAACAAGCTCTTGCATATCACATTAGTTGCGTATCGAATACTATATAGTAATTTGAAAGACATAAACACCATATGTAGGTGGTGATGGAGTAGTATGGAACCATCATGAAGTTAGTGGTCATTTTCACACAAGCTATTAGTAAACATGAACGAAATGGTGTCTATAATGAAGAAACGATGCATATTTGCAACAGAAATACATGGGTCTAAATGAAATGTACAAACCAATTGATGGGGTTATACTCTAATACTCATACAATACAATTAACAAGCAGAAAATGTCCCCGATTACATGTAAATGATCACAAAACAGTGTAAGCTTTTTGGTGTCTTTTTAAAAACACAACACGTTTAGCGTTCAAATTTAATTGAAAGTAAGCTTACAAGTTGTATTTACTGCTGGTTTTTTTTTTTTAGCTCACCTGAACCGAAGGTTCAAGTGAGCTATTCTGATCGCCTTTTCTCCGTTCGTCTGTCTTCTGTCTGTTATTATTTTACATTTTCTGACTTCTTCTCAAGAACCACTGGACTAAATTCAACCAACTAAATACAAAATCATCCTTGGGTAAAGGGGTTTCAAGTTTGTTCAAATGAAGGACCAGGTCCCCTATCAAAGGAGAGAGATAATCACGAAAATGCAAAAATAGGGTGGTGTCATTTTAAAAATCTTCTCAAGAACCACACTGGACAAAAAGCTGAAATTATATGAAAGCTTCCTTATATAGTGGGATTCAAGTTTGTTCAAATCATGACCCCCGGGGTACGAGTGAAGCCAAATAGGGGAATCAAAGTTACTTATATTATATAGGGAAAATCTTCTCAAAAACACTGGACCGAAAAAACTGAAATTTATATGAAAGCTTCCTGATAATAGTGGAAATTTCAAGTTTGTTCAAATCATGACCACCGGAGGTATTGATGGTGCCCCAATAGGGGATCAGTTTTACATATGATTATATAGGGAAAATCTTTAAAAATTTTTTTCAAAGAACACTGGGACAGAAAAGCTTCTTGATATATAGTTAAAGATAAAAGTTTGTTCAAATCATGACCCCCAGGGGTAATATGTGGGTCCACAATAAAGGATCAATATTTTACATGCAAATATCTAGGGAAATTCTTTTAAAATCTTCATTTCAAACCAAACGAGTGGAATATTTACCTGAAAGCTTCCTGATATGGATAGTATTTAAGTTTGTTAGATAATGCCTCCCCCCACCCCGAGGGTTGGGTGGGGCCACAATAGGAGATTAAAGTGCTAATACTGCTTTTCTTAGGTAAGCGATGTGGCCCATGGCCTTTCTTCTTTGGGAATTGTAATTCTGTCCTATTAATCTGTTTACAAAAATCTGTTTCAAGGGTAACTACATGTTTGTGAGACATCTTTTAAAAGAGTCAATGTTAAATTACATGATTTCCCTTCTGTTACTATGAAGATTACCTTGCAAAATAAAAGTATCAGTCTTAATTTTGGTTTTTTTGTGTCACTGGCTCACTTTATAAAGACTTTGGCTGATAACACATTTCCTGTTCTAAAAGATTTTTCCATCCCTTAAATAAAAATTAATAATAAATAAATAATAACCTCATCTTGAAAACATCCCTCTTAGTATGTAACGTAAAAGCCAGGCTTTCAGTACATTCAGTACTTTGATTCCCTTATGTAATCAAACGTTTTGATGACTGTTATGATGGAATGACCCAACACCCTTTTTAGAGGCGAACATGGACTCTCCTAAAGTATATTAAAAGCGGCATCAGGCCATTCAGTTTTTCCGTCTCAGTTAAGCTGTTGGTTAAGTGAAACATCTAAAGGTAATTAAGTAATACAATATAATTAAAGGAATACTTGAGAATAATTCAGCGCCCGAATAGAGCTCCACTGTTTATTTTCTTGTCTTTGGGGGCTTAGAGTTAATATTCTTGCTGGTCGACCAAAGATAGGAAATAGGAGGTGTGACAGAGATAGTGGCCCGAATAGAGCCGACCTGTCTCTGTTGTTTACCAAAGTGTTAGCATTATTGGTGGTCGACCAAAGTTCTATAAGAATAGGAGGTGTGACGGAGATAGTGGCCTGAATAGAGCCGACCTATCTCTGTTGCTTACAATAGGGTTAGCATTCCTGGTGGTCGTCCAAGGCCATAATACTAACTTTTTTGAAATAGGTACTGTGACAGAGACAGTGGCCCGAATAGATTTGACCTGCCTCTGTTGTTTGCCAATTAGTTAGGAAGGTAAATTGTTGGTCATCTATTTTTACACTCATTGATTAAACCCAGATAGGGAAATATTGTGAATAAGAAATAAATAATCTAATCAGAGATTGCGAACAATTAATATTGTTGAAAACCCAAAAGCGGCCGAACTCATTATATTGTTTAGCGACAGGAAAAAGTCGTTACACAAAACCAAGTTGTATCAATTTTGCAAAAATAACAAAGCCATGCTTGGTATGAATTTTGCTTATGGCTACAAAATATGTCACTATATAGTATATCACCCACGGATGCCATTCAGCGTACATGTAGGTGAAGGTCGTCAGCAGAAATGTGTGGCCCACGCAGCGGCAGTCGATAAGTTGGTATCTTGAACTATCATCATCTAATCAAGTTTAAGGTCATTGAACAACGAATAATGTGTGTCTAACATGATTTTTTTTTTCAGAGCTTGGATCATAAGTTTGAATTCTTACGTTTGAAAAATGCAATACTTGTGAAGATAACGAACAGTGTCCAATGTGATAATTCATATACAAATATAAGATTAAGAGTATGGCAAACATGGATCCCCGGACACCATAGGTGGAATCAGGTTTCTAGGAGGAGTAAGCATCCACTGTCGACTGGTCACACCCGCTGTGAGCCGAAAGTTTTCATCAGGTAAACGGAGTTATGTAAGGTCGTGATTAAATCAGGTCTACCTTACGGCCCACGAACCTTTTGTTACATGCACTTGGCTACGCGTAGCAAATAATTTGCAACATAATATTTCCACTATTTATTTGATGAATGAAAATGTTACATTTGTCGAGAGCTCACATTCCACGTGCACTATCAGCGGTTTTGCCTGTAGCTGACATCTCGATCTTAGCAGAGAAAGGAATGCAAGGTAGCCTTCACAATATCATGTATTTAGGAAATAAAAGCCAAGTTTTAATTAACCCAAGGTTTTAAAACCAATTAAATCCTGATGCATGAGCAGTGAAACTGACAAAGACAAAGAATGCACAACCAGCACATTCCATCGGTCGTCTGCAACATCCATATAGAGAAAATACATTCCAGTAATTCTATTATCCTAATATGGAAAATACCTTTTGCTGTTGTTTTTTTTTTCTTTGAAAAGTGTTCCTTGTGGCAAGACACTTGATAGTGTGTAGTGTTTTGTTGAGAAAATAATCCTTTTTTCATTTCATTAAGTCATTGAAACACTTCAAATTGATCGCAAGCTTCAGTGGAAGACGTCATGATTTGTTTTTGTTCCTTGTAATACCGATTGCTTTTCTTCCTGAATTTGAGAGGCAGTATATCATAACTTGACTAGATTGAGCACGGGGGCAAAAACGATTCTTTAAAGTGAATGATCAAATCAAATTGGATGTTTTAATGACGGCGGTCGACAGAGGGCGCGTCAACATTGAATCTTGTTCATTTTTCAGAAGTAACTATTGTTTTTAAATGCAGTTACTTCGTCTACTTGGGAGAACGCCTTCTTTCACAAACAACAAAACTACAGTGGATAATAACTATCTTCCTGGTATAAAATTCTCTCTTTCTCTTAAGTTTTATGCAGTAACTATAGTAAATACATTTTTTTTATTCTTCTAGATACTTATTATCATTCTTGAACAACAGGGACCCTCAAATATGTGCGCTATGTGACGTTCTCTTCATTCATTTTGTAGTCGGATGATTTATC
Source organism: Ostrea lurida (assembly GCA_903981925.1). Classification (NCBI taxonomy): domain Eukaryota; kingdom Metazoa; phylum Mollusca; class Bivalvia; order Ostreida; family Ostreidae; genus Ostrea; species Ostrea lurida. Next base: position 16,246 of record CAJDSM010000582.1, read on the forward strand.
GTATGAGACAGTCTCTTTAAAGTGTAAAATATGTCAAATATGTTTGATGTATGTTTGAAGTGATTAACATAATATGATAGATTTCATAAAATTTCATAATGATTATTCAGAAGGTTAAGTTATTGTCAACATATCCTAGGAATCTATGGGTCTCCCAACTGTATATTTGCGAGGGCGGTCTTGTAGCATGGGGTACGGTACCGTACCACGTACCTACGTTACAAATATTGATTATTTTTAGTAACCAAAAATACGTCATTATTGTACTTTTCATCATAATATTTCACTGTTGGTCACATGATCAAATCTTATATCTTATTTTGATCATGTTACGAACATGTTCAGAAAATTATACGTTTCGAATTGGCTCCGATCAGCACAAGTGAAGGAGGGATGTTACATAAAGTCATAAGGGCCGACTTCACTTTGAAACTTGTGGGTATTGGGGGTTTTGTTGGGTTTTTTTTTTGGGGGGGGGGTCAAGAAAAACAAACGTCTCACCTTCTGGCCAATGTTAAAAGTTTTGAAAAGTAGGGCAACATTCAAGGTAAAAATCAGGAGGTCGATGAAATGGGCTTGTCTCAAGAAATACACATGTGAAATATGAAAGCTATCACTTACTATTCAAAAGTTATGGTTAATGTTAAAGTTTTTGAAAAGTAGGCCAAAGATCAAAAAGTGGGATGGGCTTGTTATAAGAAAAACATGTGTAAAATATGAAAGCCCTATCACGGACCATTCAAAAGTTAAGACCAATGCTTAAGTCTTTTAAAAGCGGGTCAGGAGTTCAAATAGTTCGGCACAGGTGAAAAGGGCTTGTCATATGGAATGCAGAAGTGAAATATGAAAGCCCTATCATTTTCCAAATGTCAAAGGGTTTTTAAATTATGGTTTAGACATATTTTCTAAATTTGACTTCGAAATAGTAAATTAGGTCAAGGTAAAAATTGTAATGCCATGCACTTCTCCTTCATGTCATTTTTTTATATTTACATTCACATGCATTTTTCTCTTATATTTCCTTTGAAATTGACATTGCATTTATCATCCAATAAATGCATGTTTTGTTGCAAACCAGTTGGATCCGGTTTTGAAGTATCACATGTTCACATGGTCATTACCAAATATGGAGGGATTTTGAGGTCAAAGGTTGAATTGGCTGTTCCATTTAAAGTAACAAAATGTCAACATTATGATATTTTAGAGCTTAAATCTAGTTTATGTTTAGAAAATGCATAAAAATATAAATATAAACAATAAAATGTTTTCTTTGTAGGTTTATTGGATGATGAAGGAAACTATCATTGCAGAAAAAAATTTCCATAACCCGCTAACGGCGGTTATGAATTTTTTCTGCAATGCTAGTTTCCTTCATCACCCAATAAACCAACAAAGAAAGCATTTTATGTGTTTTTAAATGTTTCAAGTCCTAATCTTAAATAGTTTTCAAGTTATGGTTCGGACAAAATTTAGATGAAAAAACAGAATAATAAGACTAGAATTGACAAAATGAATATGTCTCCCCCCTTTGAAGGGGAGACAAATACAAATATCAGCAATACATACATATTCTTGTTAAATTGATTGCCTGTAGCTGGGTAGCTGTCTGTTAACATGTCCATTGATGATCTGTAGGACGCGAGTTCGAATCTAGCAGGGTTTATTATTTTGTCTTTCAAATTACTTTCTACTAAAACTGCATGTTTTAACTAAAGACGAGGGATGTTCCAAAAATATTGACAATTGGCTGTTTTCACCCATATTTATTATTTTTTTTATCAATCCACTTCTAGAAACATTTTTTTGCTCCTCAATAGGGACACCCATCATATATTGATAAATTGCAGACCCAAAGGCATTTCGTGATTTGTATCTTTTTTCCATATAAGTGGAATTGAAGATCGGGGAACAGAAAGAAGTCGCACGGAGCTAAATCTGGAGAAAACGGGATCGTGGTAGGACAGTAACTTTTCCGCCTCCAAATACTCGGTCACAGTGCGTGTTTTATGTGCAGGCGCACTGTCGTGCAAAAGTCGGAAATACTTCATACCCGTTTGGGGCGACGACTTTCGTAATATTTTTTCAGTTTTTAACAACATTTTCGTAGATGCTACCTGTAGCCGTTTTGTCCTTTCGCACAGGAATTTATTGTCAAAGAAAATAACATTTAAAACCTTCACGGTTCGTAATATGTCAGCAATACTAGGATGTTTTGCATTTTCTGATGACCAGACTTGTGTTTTGATTTAAAATAGTATACCCAGGTCTCATCACCAATAACTAAATTATCAAAAGTATTTTTGGTATGTTTTGGATACAGTTTTAATAATTTCTATGCATTTTCAACACGGGCTTCCTTTTGTTCATCGCTAAGCAAATGAGGTACCATTTCTTTCTAGGTTTTTTTTTTTTTCAAATTACCATGAACACGTGCTAACGACAAAGTTGTCATCTGAGCCAACATCTTGCATTTTAATGGATTTTTACGATGTTATTATTGGTTGTAACTGTTACAGGGCGATCTAGGCGAGCAGTATCTTTGAGGTGTTCGTATCCAGCAATCCACCTACAAACATTTAACCATTCCCAAAGATATCACAGACCTCACGATGAATATCTTTGGGTTTAATGCTAAGTAAGGACTTACATTTCATATATGCCCTGAATTTCAAGTCAGTGAATTTGTGAATATAATAATTTCTTCCGCTACGTTTCAGTGATCAATCTAACGTGTCGATGTGGTTTCAGTAAAATTATTTACACGCTTTTCACACGGCGAAGGGGAAATGACATTATGTATTTTTTTTTAAAAAACACTCCTCGTAAGGTTTGTTGTATTTACCCTTCGTTTCCACTCATGCCAGATTTCCCTGGCGTGTTATACTTCAGTAACGTGTGACTTTTACATGTAACCTTTAATGTTTTCTCATTCAATGTGTATATTCAGCATTTTCCATTCATAAAACTGTTCTCTGGATTGATATACATCATTATGTAAAGCGCAACAGAAATATCCAAGATGTAATGGATAGACAACAAACAGGATCGATGTTATTAATAAACTTTTAATAACCGACATGCTCTAATTTGTTCATAATTTTTTTAATTACTTGCGCTAAATAGATTCTGTCACTTATTAGGTTTGTTGCTGACTGTTTAGGGAAATTTGCTTTGCCTCGTACTAGAATGCTGCCTTGTAATTGGTTGAAACGCGTCACATAACCTCCATCTATATTTCTTTAGACGGCGAGTAGCAAAATATAGACAGCAACACGTCGACCGTTACACTGAAACTAGCTTTTCACCATATTATGCCGTCGATATTAGGTCCTCGACAAAACAAAATACTTATACTAGGGTTTGTTACTGACTGTCTACTAAGATATGTCGGGATGTTCAATTCCTTAGAAGGCGAAGCGCAACCGAGCCTTCTATCGACTTGAACATTCCGACATATTTCCGTAGACAGTCAATAACAAACACAGATAAATATTTTGTCGAGAACCAAATATCGACGGCATATATAGTATGGTAAAAAGTTAGTTTAAGTACTTAAAAAGACGTAACAGCCGCCATGTTGCCGTCTATATTTTACTACTCAAAATAGTCGGCAGCTACGTGACGCGTTTCAACCAATGACAAGGCGACATTCTAGTCCGAAGCAAAACTAACTTCCCTAAACAGTCAGTGACAAACCTAATAAGTAATATTATTATCAGATATGTTGCTGTCTACGGAAATATGCCGGGTTGTTCAATTTCATAGAAGGCGAGGCCTTCTATCGACTTGAACAACCCGGCATATTTCCGTATCCAGTCAGTAACAAACCTAATAAGTATTATGTTTTATCGAGGACCAACTATCGACGCATAGTATGGTAAAAAGTTAGTTTCGTGTAACGGCCGCTGTGTTGTCATCTCTATTGTGCTACTCGCCGTAAAAGAAATATAGACAGCAGTTACATGACGCGTTTCAACCAATGACAGTTTGAGGCAAAACAAAGTTTGTTATAGAGATAGTGAGGGACGAATTAATACTGGAACCGTTTCTTTGAAAGCGGACAAGCGACGAATTCATGCTGGAGCCGTTACAAATGGGCGTTGAGCCCTTTGAGACCTCTATTTTTTAATCATTTAAAGTGTAGTGCAATTTCTCAGAAACCATATATACATGTACAAATGTATATTCAGAATAAGTTGTGTGCTCTTCTAATGGATGTGGACTCCCAGAAGTATGTTGACTATTATAATCAGTAATAAAGTTTTACAAGTCCACTGATAGTTTTCCAGTGTTTATTCTCTTCATAGGCGTAAAACTAAGTATCTTTTTATGATTTTAAGTGGTGGTACATAGTATTGCATAAGAGGATGGGTTACCGTGCAACTCGCCGCCCTAGTAACTAAACCCAATATTTAACACGAAAAACATTTCTCACACTGTGACACATCAAAGATCATTTACCAGTTCATTCATCCACGATTGAAAAAGCTGTCTACCGCCAGTAAATTCACAAATTCCATCATAGTGACGGAGCTCTCCCAAATTAAGATGGAAGACTAAGCCTTTGTTGTGGTTTCATGTTATTTTTAATACACATACTTCTCATGTTCTCTTTCCGCTGAATACGAGAACGAACTCGCGTTCCCAAAAGAATGTCGCCATTTTCATTACGTTTTAAATTATTAATTATTTACTTGTTTGCCATCCGCCAGAAAGTACATCAAAATGATTCCCATGCTACTCGATATCGTTCGATTTTGTTCGCCATGTCAATGCACACACCTGTTGGACGATACAAGCGATTTCCAAGCGCTCTCATGACAATTTCACAACGAACTAATTTCTATTAATTCTCTTTGGTAATCTTGATTAGTTTCAGCAATATCTTATTAAGAAATATTTCGTTATTCATGGTTACAAACACAAAAAGGCGAAGTTAACATTGTGTTTCAAACGTAATCATAATCCAAGATGTGTTTGTGAAACACTGATGCCCCGCCGATTGCACATGACGCAGTAAAAGGGTTGCCAAAAGGATCATGCATGTGAAATATGTGAAAAACCTATCACTTACCTTCAAAAGTTATGTCCAATTTATTAAAGTAGAGGGTCAAACTTCAAGGCAGTGCATGGTAGGCATAAAAAAATTTTGCACCAGTAGAAAGGGCTTGTCATAAGGAACACACACGTGTAATATGAAAGGTCCATCACTTGCCACTCAAAAGTTATGGCCAATGTTAAGTTTTTAGAAAAGTAGGTCAAACTTCAAGGTCAAGGCCAGGAGGTCAAAAATTTTGGTACCAGTAGAAAGGCTTGTCATTAGGAACACACTTGTGTAATATGAAAGTCCCATCACTGCCATTCAAAATATGGCCAATGTAAAGTTTTTGGGAAAACAGACAAACGGACAAACCAAAACTATATGCCCCCGAATCGAAGTTCGCGGGGGCATAAAAAAACATATACAAATCGAGTATAGGGCAACACGCGTACGGACCTCCGACAATGAGGATCAGGTGCCATGGAGGATAAGCATCCTCTGCTGACGCGTCACACCCGCCGTGAGCCCTTAGTCGAAATAAAGTAAACGGGATTACCGCGTAGTCAAATCTAGTTATGAAACAGTGACAGTCTAACAAAGGGTATGAAACAAATCAGTCAACATATGACTTAGTGATAATTTGTAATCGCAAACAAGGTCATTATAGCGACCGTAGAATTTGCGAAATGATGACTTTAAACGAGATTCGTTATAACCCTCGCAGCATCAACTTTTTGTTAGTAGTTGCCTCGCTTTAAAAAGTCCATAAGCATAGCATGCTCTTGCGTATCGAATCAACTGGGAGATATACACACCATAAGCAGGTGATAGTGTATTTACTACATAGAAAGGGAAAGTTGACGATTGCAAAGTTAAAGTCATCACACTTATCATATAATGTAGTTGTAGTCTGCCATTAAAGTCAATGTTAAGCAAAATATCCAAATATGAAGCAGATATGTCAGATTCTATTGGTGTCCTTCTATATGAGTTCTTCGGATATATCAAATGACATAATTGTGAAAATTATGATTGTCCTATATGTAAGGTTGAAGGACACGGACAAGTTTTTTGTTTTACTCCCGTAACAGTTTCTGTAGCAAACTTCTGGTCTTTCATATGAATATAAAAATAATTCTGCCAATAATTATGAATTTCAAAAGATTGAGAAACAAGGCAAATGACTTACATTGCTAATCTTTTAAAACAAGGATACCATTGCTATCACAGCAGAAGTAAAATAAAAAAAAAAACCCAACAAAAGCCTTTACAAATAATCTGAAATTAAACGAGTGCTCAATCAAGCGTGTTAGATGGAGGCTGGGAGAGCGGTTGGTCCTGCCGTGTGAAGTCTAGCATAGTTTCTCGTAGTCTTTCTAATGTCGAGGTATCCTCAAATGAGCAGTAAGAACTGTTTATTGACGAGGGATATCAAAATGATTCTTGAACATGACACTGAATTTATTTCATTCTACTAAATAACTTACAATCCTCCCGATATATTGTATTGTGTAATCTATTTTAAAGTATAAGCACTGTCTAACTGTTAAAGAAACGATTTTTTAAATTTTATTTTATTTGTATTAATGCATAGGCAATGCAAACTGGTTTTAATTGACATGAAATAGTATTTTCAAAGTTTTAAAGTTTAGTCACTCTAATTCAAAACAGCGCATCGTCATACAGGAGCTTTTCGCAAAAGTCAAACAGTCTGGACGCTTGTTTCACAAGCTGTAAGTCCCGGGTTCGATTCCCGTTCCCCATAGCCTCGTTAAACGGAAGATATTAACCATGCTAGCGACTGTTCCTTTGTCAAGCCGCCCGGCAGCCCTATATCAGAAGCGAAAGTTTTCGGTCTTCTGGACTAGACCTTAAAATGATAAGATGATTTGAGATTAACGAAATATTTCAAGACATTTTATCACGGGATGTTGGCACGTTTAAGAACCCCTTAAGCGTCATGCATAGTCTTTACCTACAGCAAGGAGGAAATATTCTCAAATGGAAAGCAATGCAAACCAGCAAAGAAAACCCTGAAAGAGTAACTCCTAACTTGTGACAGACATGGTACACAGACCGACATAAAGGACTGACTAGGCGTTAATATTACCAATCACTGAACAAGAAACTGTTATCTATTATCGCACAATATGGTGTTGATTCGGCATTTCCCATTTAGCATGACTTCATTAGCAGGTGTATACGTATCCTTAAACGGTTAGCCCAAGAGTTTAATACCAATACCCGATAACATAGTTCCACAATGGAAGAGAGCTTTATGTAAATCACCTTTCATTGTAATACAGCCAATATTATATTAAGCACTCAGCATCCCCAAAAGAGCGTAGGAGAAATTGTCAGTTATAACAAAGCTGTCATCTGAAAAGAGGCGGTGGCTTGTTAATAACCCACTGTAATTGATAATTGCTGTAATGTATTAATAATTTAAGTTTCACCGACTTTAGAGTACATATAAAAAGCCCTCTTGTTTATTCAAACATAGTAAGGCGTAAACTGAATAAAGGATCGTTCATGTATATGTTACTCGATAAGGAATAAGAAAAAACAACACTTTGTTAGTAGAATTGTAAGAAGAGAGATTCCTTGTTTAAACTGAGAGCGGGGGATTCTCTGTGACGTAGCGCGCTCGTTTCTCGCCGTATATATGCCCATGCTATGCCGAGAGAATTGCAGTGTTCTTATGTTTTACAACACATCCACATCTTAAAACAGGAGAGTCAGGTATCACTGCTCGTTGATTGGTGCTAACGTGAGCCGACCCGCGAACGCCGATAATAAAAAGGTGTTGGAATAAAAATTGTATTATTGTATTCGAAGGCGAACGGTGGAGGAAGTGTAATTTAGTGAGAGAGAAGAAAAAAACCTTAAGAATACACCTCGTGAGTGTGTTACTTGNGGTGGAGGAAGTGTAATTTAGTGAGAGAGAAAAAAAACTTAAGAATACACCTCGTGAGTGTGTTACTTACGGAGTGGAATACTTGACCCAATTGAGATTTGATTGGTCGCGCGAGTTACAGGAGTATAAAGACTGCGACAATTTGTTTCGTCATGTAAAAGCGAGGTCATCATGCGACAACTGCCATTATGGATTCTCTGCTGATGTGCTTTTTAGTTTTCTTGATGTTCTTGGCCGTCCAAGTGAGCACCGTCCCTGTGCGGGGGTCCGCGTTTGGACACCAGACACGGCGGCACAGTTTTAACGGCCAAACTCCAGTGGTGCAAACAAAACTTCCAGAATCGAGTGTAACGGTATCTAAAACTATGGGAGATTTTAGGGACCAACAAAGAGACCCGTATGTGTACAATCATGTGCAATTCACGTTACCGTCTTCCTCAGAGAAAAACACCGATCAAATCCTTTCAAACTTACGGACAAAATCTCGTCTGAGAATCCGGAGGTCTTTTCCTCTGTTAAAAGCCCCGGTTGTGATACAAGAAATTCAGAACAGCCATTTAACGAACTGCAATGAGTGGGAGGACAGGCACTACTGTCATAACGATGGAAAATGCGCGTATATCCCCCAGCTGGACCTTAAAACTTGCAGGTCAGTGACTTTGTGTTTTGCCACATCGTAAGTGTATATTGTTCCCTTTTTGCCAAATTGTAAATGTATATTGTTCTGTTTGCTAAATTGTTCTCTGTCTTGCCACAATCGAGTAAGTGCATTTTCTCTGTTTTGGCCACATCGTAAGTGCGATTTTCTCTTGTTTGCCACATCGTTAAGTGCATTTTCTCTGTTTTTGCCACATCTAATGCTGTATTGTTCTCTGTTTGCCATATCGTAATGTATATTGTTCTCATTTCCCCCTAAACTGTACAAGTTTTATTGATCTCTGTTTGCCATATCGTACATGTAAGTGTATTTGCCACATTGTTAAGTGTATTTGCCACATCGCAAGTGTATAGTCAGGATAGTTAGTCCATTAGAATTTTGTCTATGATATTTTATCACTTGATATTGAGTTTTGACTCATTTCGGTATTTATCATAAATTCAAACCTCAGAAAAAAANTTGATATTGAGTTTTGACTCATTTCGGTATTCATAAATTCAAACCTCAGAAAAAAACCCACCGTATTCGTGGATCTGCGTAATTTTGATATTGAACGAAAGTCAACTTTGAACTATGTAACTACTCTGGTTTTGATGATATTCCGTAAAGTCCATTGACAACAGTTTCCTTAAATAATTGACGGCTCGGTAGATTGTCTTCAGATGCCCATTATAAGTCATTATTGTAATTAGTAAAAGTCGCAGCTTCCTGATAGTTGACTGTTTATGATGTGACACGTATGTCTGTTAACTCGACATCATGTCATCGCCATTAATGGAACACCCATTCAGTAATATCTGATTGTCAAGACTAAAAGGGGCTTCCGAGAATCGGGGTGACGTACACTTACACAGTCTTAATTGCTGCGCGAAACATCAAAAGAAAACGGCCTGCTGAAATATATCTGAAGTATACCATCGATACTATGNAAACATCAAAAGAAAACGGCCTGCTGAAATACCCGGTATATCTGAAATATATCATCGATACTATATACGATGGAGTACCCAAGTGTGCAGCACTGTGCTAAATGAATAGACTATGAATGTCGTAAAACTATGAATGCCGTCTACTATTCTCTCATATACAAACGTACGTGATTTTTATACATGTAACAAGAAATATGCACGTAGCTAGCTTGCAATTTCATTTAATTTCCACTTTATGGCATTCATTATTGATTTACCAAAATAGAAAGTATAACCCATAGGAAAAAGGAAACGTGCTTCCATGTTCAAAATGAAAAAAAAATATCTTCGTTGGGCTAGCAGGTGTTCTGAGAATTAAAACTCTTGCCATGATCAGATGGCAAGCTGCTTTCCACTTGTTTACAAACATCAACTTTATTCACTTATGCACTAGAAACAAAAGACTTTCTGTTTGTTAAAAATGCGCATGTCGCTTTCACAAGGAAGAGACATTTACTTTTTGCTCTATTGACCACTGACATTACACACGAAACATCACGTTCGGGAAGCTCTAGAATGCTGCTGAATCGACATTGTGATCTACATGTACATAATGAAATATTGTTTAAATTGAATATCACGGATGCAAATACATTCTATTCAGGTTTTTAAATCTAATACCTTGGTTTTCCAATTCTTCAAAATTAGGATAAAGAAAAATTATATCTATGAAGCGTTTGGTACCTTGAAAAAACCAAAATCTAGTGAGAATTTGCGCAAGGGTTTACTTTACCTAACTCTCATCATAAATATATCGCATGCAATTTAATCTGAAAAATTGAAATAGCAAGTATGCGGTGACATACAATTACCGATATAGTTGATACATTCATTGATTTAGGTCTCTAGGGTAAGCATTTAATCACTAGCAAAAAATAACGACATTTTCTGTACGGACATTGGAATTAAGAATAGAATTAAAAAAACAACAACAACAAACAAAATAGTGCAGAGCGAGATTTTTGAGTAATGCCGTCTACATGTTTAATGGTGGTTTTACATTGACGTGTATATATAATAACTCGCCCCATTACCACCTTGTTTCAACCTTTTGACTTTAACATTATTCTTCATAGTCTCCATGGAGTTCTCCGGATCTCCTCATCGTAATTCATACTTTGTTTCCAAAAACAAACAACACACAACAATGGCCAAGAATAAATTCTACTTGAAATTATGACTAAACTGCAATTGTTCTTCCATGACTGTTCTACGTGGGGGAGGTTTTCTTTAAGTGTCCCGGGCGCAAATTCCACGACAAGTAGAGGGACCCACTCTCCAGTTTAGATCAAAAGAAGTCAGCTGTTTGTCCATATGTTTGTTGGAGTGTATGGCTGTTTACAACATAAGTAATTCCTTAATCTTTTACAAAAACAGATAATGAATAAAGTGGGACAGATAAGTTCACGGTCATGTCAATTTTAAGCACGTGCAAATCTAAGTATACAGTGATCACTAGAAAATGCAACGTTGCATTTTGAGGAACCCAAATGCAATAACTTTATACGTCACAAACACCGCAATTCAAGAAGAATGATATATAGCCGACTTATTAAATAAAAACAAAACTAATTTTGATCGCCATTCACAACATGAAGCTATAACATATTGGTGACATAATAACTGTAGGATGAATTATACACCCGGCTTTGACTGTAATGGTAGGCTGTTAAAGGTTGAAATAGGCGGGTATAGCCTTGTGGGTAAAACTGTGGGAAGTTCACTGTGCGAGAAAAAAACCCGTGAAAGGTTGTCACACGAGAAAATCGCGTTTTTAATTAAATGACTGTGATACAACGATAAAATGGCAAATGGAATAATTCTGATGCGCAGGTTTCATTCGCGATACACTCGTATCAAGATTTTCTTGTCTTAATCTAACTGTTTATTTCTAAAGCTGTTAAAATTACCAGCAGAGATGCATGGGAAATTGAAGTACGGAGATTCCAGCCGTCGTTGTCCCCGGCCTCTGGCGAATGTTAAGAGTTTGTACAATATGCAGTTTGACATAGCAGGCGCGTTTCCTGTACACCGCTGTTATATAACATGCCAGTCACTCCAACTATTCGTCTGTTATCAGCCGTTAACTTGACGTTGATAAATAGGTTGCTGCCGATTTTTCAATTTTCCCTTGTGTTTTTTTCAGGTTAATTAATACCCAACTTCAACAGGACCACAGTATAGAAATATGCAAAACCAACCATTATAAATTTCTAAATGTTAATACATCCAGGCAGGGTGAAGGGCGCCATGTTTCACCCAATGCTTTAACCGAATCAAACAATACCCATCTTTTTAAATTAACTCCCTTTGTCATCAATTTTACGCACTTTGCATTCATTTTACAAACCTCTGTGGTAGGGCCGGTTTAATGACGTCATAGCAAAATGTGAACACAAAGCAAAACCGATATATCAGAAGTGTGTTCGTATTATACCACTTCCCATCATAAAATAATGACTACTCGTTACGCCTGTGGAGAAGTTTCACGGGCTCCTTTAATTCTTCTGGAACACGAGGTTAAGCGGCTTGTCGGTAAGACGGGACAGTTTTTTGCCCCTGATACCGTTATCAAAGAGATCCAAATGTACGATTACTTCTTCCAATTTGCTTCCACTCTTCTAACATATGGTTCCCTTAAGCCATATTTTTTTCCATTATTTCTGTCAAACACATGGAGTGGAGAATTCATTCTGGAATGTGTATTCGATGTGTATTGAATATAACATGCCCTTTGTTATAAATGTTACCACGAGGAGGGGAGGGAGTTCAATACTGTACTTTGTGCTGAGTCAAATGCATTATGCTAGCAGCATGCACCCCCCTCCCCCCAATGCAAATGAATTCCGAGTTTATCGCAAATAGGGTATGATAGCATTACACTGTTTATTACAGAACAATTGTAATAGTGTGTTTGCGTGACTAATAAAGTTCCCGAATGAACCTAATCCTTCACTATCAATTTTGTGGGTGGTCATTTTAATTAAACCCAATATGTTCAGCGCAAGTCGTACTCTGCATCAAAGCGTACGATTAATCATTATCAGCAAAGCAATCTACAAGGCTCTTAAACATTTTAACTGCAATCAAGCTGCAAGCCATCAAGATGGCAGAAAAAGGGGTTATTAATATCCCGTAATAATATTATTATCATGATTGCATGCGGTTTTTATGTATCCTTTGGATCGTAAAAGAAATTCCGGTGTTTCAGGTCCCTCAACCTGAAAATTGTCACTGTACCTGTTATTATCAGACCTCTGACACGCCGGGGATTCGAACTGACTTCCGCCCCCTGATCTGACAAGTTCCACAAGCACACTTGCCCCCGAGTTTATCAGAATATGACATTGAGTTATGCAAGAACAATCAAAGTCATGACCTGCTGCATGCCTTAAATCATTACATAGATTAGTGAAATTCCAAGCATCTCGTTGAGTTCAAAGGTCAAGCTCCCCGACAAGCGATGAAGTTTTTTGAACCCTTTGATAAGGACTGTCGCAAGTGCATTGCAATTTGTGGAAAATAATTGAATTCAAAGTTACGTTGTAGCATAGAAATTATGTCTACTTCAACAGAGCTTTGTAGATATGAGTGAAAATGCTTTATTTCTTCAAAAATTAATGAAATGAATTTTTGATNAGAGCTTTGTAGATATGAGTGAAAATGCTTTTTTTCTTCAAAATGAAATGAATTTTTGAC